>JASANS010002314.1:0-53505 GCA_030849605.1 Wallacemonas sp. 195SL | reverse complement strand
AAGAAAATGGAGGGAGAAGGAGAGGGGGAAAAAAAAAGAGAAAAACAGAAAAAGAAGAGAAAAGAACAAGGTAAGTTTTCCGATACGGTGAACTTGCTCGTTTGGACAAAAAAACAAAGGAAAGGGAAAAGAAAAAAGGTCATTGAGAATCTAGAGCCCCGGAGTACCTCAACGACTCCGGTGTGCGGTTTCAAGTGTGAGCTTTAACAATAAAAATAAAACAAAAAAAGGGGCATTTATTGAAGGTGTAATCTAGTCATCTAATCTAAAGAACGAAGAAAAGAAAAAGGAGAAAGAAAAAGAAAGATCTTAAAAGAGGCGCGACGGAGCAAGAGCTCTGCTCGAAGCACACCTAATACACAGCCGCACTGGTGTAGCTGCTCGCGGTACTCGGCTGGTACACGGGTGCGTAGCGAGGGCCCCGCTGCTGAGGGGGCTGCCACTGTTGCACTGGCTTCGTCTGCCGGCTCGTGTCGGCGGGGTAGGTCGTCATGGGGCGCGACTGCGAGAGAGGCTGCGGCTGCGGTGTTGGCACGACGGGTGCCCCCGCGTAGAGGCGCTTGCTCTTCAGCTTGCCTTCGATGCGGACGGCGTAGGGGCTAGAGGCAAGGATAGGAGTGAGACGATCGCTAATGCGCTTGAATTCGCACGCATTGGTGCACGAGTCGATGACGGACTGCACCACGAAGTTACCAAATCCATCCATAATAAGCTCCTGCAGGGCGGCCGGGTTAAAGAAGAGCTCGTCCAACAGCATCGCACGCACCTCTGGCACGCCGCTGCACGCGCGGATGATCTTCTCAACGACATTGCTCGCGAACTTGTCGCAGCTCATGCGCAGCAGCTGGTTTTGGAAACAGGTCAGCACGTACTCGGCAGCCACCAGGACGTCGCTGTGCTCCATCGCGCACTGCGTCACGTAGTTGCCGAAAGGATCAAACGCGAGCACCGCCAAGGAAGGTACAAGCGGAGACATGAGGAGAATCTTCTGCTCCGGCCGGCAGCGCTCGAACACGCGCATCAAGGAGATGCAGCCTTGCTGGGTGACGCTGAGGTACGCCGCGTTGTTGGCGAGCACCTCCACCACAGGCGTGAGATCTAGCATGGCGGACTGGCCGTCGATCGTGGCGCCTTGGCGGTCCATCAACGCCTGCAGGGTGCGGCGCGTGTACTGTGACACGGTGCACATGTTGAGCACCAGCGTTTCGTGGAAGGTGCCGACCACGTCAATGAGCTGCTCCAAGGAACACAGCTCCACCGAGAGACGCAGTACATGGCACGCGTTGGCATCGAGGGCCACGGTGTCCATGTCCGTGCAGAGCTCAGACACCACCGCGGCCACCACCGACGCATCCCGCGCACGCAAGGCGGCCTGGAGCAGCATCTTACCTTCCTGCGTGCAGGCGAGCTCGACGACGTGGCCTGGGGCGACCTCGTGGAACTGCTCAAGCACCTCCGCGTGACGGGCAGCAGAGACAGCAGATGTGCTGCCACGCCCGGGGTGCGACCTGGTGCTGGCGCCATCAGCGTACTTGTTCGTGTTGTTGGCGGCAGAGTCGTGGCGTACGGACGGGGCGAAGGCGGCTGGAAGCTGCACAGGGTCAGGCGAGAGAGAGGGGCGCTGGGTGCTGTACGGGCCCATGGCGTTATGACCAGAGCCGGACGGGATGGCGAGCAGAGGAACAGCACCAAGCTGCTGGCGGAGAGAGCCGCGCTGGTATCCTCCTGCCGAAGTGGGCATGGGCTGTTGCTGCTGATACTGTTGCTGCTGTTGTTGAGGGGGCTGTTGCTGCGGGGGCTGGGCGCGAGAGGCGGGGCGTGGCACAAAGTAATAACTTCCCGCAGGCGCGCTTGGCGAGGGCAAGTCGTCGTCTAACTCGGCAGGGGGGCACTGCGCATCACCGGCGTCCGGCAGCGGGGTGGCAGTTGTGGCCGCGGTGGTAGCGCGAGCAGCGTCTGCCTCAGCGACCTGCTTCGCGTAGAACTCGCGGTAGGCTGCGCAGGTCACGCACGGGCACTTGGCGTAGGACGCCTCCGCCATGGCCAGCATCTGCTCCGGCGTGAAATCTTCCACAGCCAGGCTCTCCGCCACGTACTGCGTAGGTGGGTTGGTGGTGGTCGTCGTTGTCGGAGCGGGGTTGCGTGGAGGGCTGATGAAGGTCGCCATGGCAGCGCCGTTTTGGGGGGCTGTGGACGCCACACCGTGGCGCTTCTCCATGGATGTGCCTGGCTTGCGCGGGCCGTTGCTGCGGCGAGGCGCCGTGTTCACGTTTAGAGCACGCATTTGCATTATTACTGGTTGCGCGTTTACGTTTGTGTTGGTGTTCTTGTCTGTGTGTGTGTGTGTTCGACTCGCTAATGGTAAACAAACTAAAGCTTGCCAAGTACGCGTTCAGAGTTGATGATTATCTAATAAAGGGGGCGGGGGATATGTAGAAGGGAAAGAAGGTGATAGGGAAAAGAGGAAAAGAATCTTATCTAAAAGGAAAAGAAGGAACTGTTGTTGTTGTCAGAATTGGGCGTGGTACGTTCGACGTGCGGAGAATGTGTGCAAAGGGGAAAGAGAAGGGGGAGAAGAGAATATGGCTAGATGTGTGTGGGTGTGTGTGGGTGTAAATCAAGGCAGAGCCGTTCCGTGAGCGAGAATAGTTATTCCCAGAGCCATGTATTTTGGGTGCTTCGTGCCCTCTTTGGAGTTTCTTTCATGTCATGTTATTCTGATAAGTCAGACAACACTCTGCAGACAAAGTGTAAAACGCTGTAAAAGAATCTGCGAGCGCAACCCCATTCCACAGCGGTGTACGTGCTCTATACAGGACAAGTACGAAAGTGCATGGTGGACTGCAGATCGGTTCTTGGAAAGACACATTCGATCGCACCACGTGCTTTTTCTCGGTTTTGCCCTTCACATCTTACATGTGTGTGTGTGTGTGTGTGTGGGAGTGGATATTCAGTTGTTGTTTGTTTGTTTTTGTTGATGTTTTCTTGTTTAGACGCCACGTATTAGTCGTGTGATCATTTAATCGTCGTCATCGGCTCGCAGCACTCCGCGGAGGCTCTCCGCTGCTTGGCGTGCTTCACTTCTTCACCTTGTTGTAGTTTTGTATCTGCCAAGGAGAGTGAAAGAGATGGGGGGTGGCTGGTTGCGGTCAGCGCTACGAGCTGCCGAGTTGAGCCTGGCAGTCCGCAATCATGGTTTGGCACGCATACACTGCCTCGCTCACAGCCGCCACATAATCGCTGAGCGGGAGCTCCATCGGTGGGACAGCCACGTTCCTGTCGCGCAGCATCAGCGATTCCGCCCCTTCCAGAATCTGACCAGCACCGCGAGAGATCAACTCGCCACTCGCCGCGAGAGATGCCGCCGTCTCCTGCTCGCCCTCCTCACCTTCGCGATCGCGTTTGCTGCCGGTCGTCGTGCCCGGTGCGGGGCCTGTGCCTCCGGTCTTACCAACCTCTGCCTGCGGCACAAGCCGCGCGCCTCTCCGTGATGGCCATTGCTGATAGCGAGAGAAGCAGATCAAGCCGCGGCCTGTCGCGGCCACGTGGAGCTGCTGCGGCAGGGCGAGTGCTTCGCGCTGAGTGGGGTCGACGAGGTAATGCCCAGTGGGGGAGATATGCAACACGCAGAGCATCGGAAGTTGAGTCCAGTCCACGCTGCGCGCGTACGGCTTCGACTTATCGACCTCGAGGGACACGCTCGAGCCGGTGGAGGCCTCGTGAAGGGTGACGGAGGGCAGCTTGCAGCTCACCAGCGCCGCGTGCACGGCGATGGCCACGGCCGTGAGAAGGTTTCCTCCACCGGCCTCCAGCACGTGCACATCGACATCAAGCCGGAACGCGAAGTGCTTGCCAATGTAGAGGGACTGAGCAGGGAATCCCGTCGCGAGTCCACGCACCGGTGCCCCCGCGCTCCCATCTGGCTTGCTGGCTGTCTGGCCCTCCCCGTCAGCCTGCTCGCCCTCCCCGTCGCTCTCATTCTCACCCTCGCCATCCACGAGTTGGGCCTCCACGACGCCGCCAAGCTGCTCCTGGGCTGAGACGGACTCCGCCCCAAAGACACTGCGAATGTGGTGCGCGAGGTACGAGAGAAAGCTCCGTCGGTAGCGCGCGCTGCGGCCCCCCATCGCACGGGCGTAGTAATCCACCACGTGCGGTGCGGCGTCGATGGAGATGAACAGCTGACCACGGCACCGAGCCTCACGCGCTGCCGCATCGTCGTCCACCGCATCCAGCTCGCCCTCCGCCGCAATCTCCACAACAGTCGGCGTGGACGCGGCGAGCACCACGGTGTCCGCAATGCGGGTCTCTACGCGGCTGCCAGAGTACTCATCCAAGTGTGCCACGGCACCGTCATCACCACTACCACCAGCATCCACACCGTGGGCACCCGTGAGGACACTTCGCGTGCACGACAGCTCCACTGGTCGGCGCTGGAGGAGTGTTCTGCCATCTTCGCGGATATCGTTGCAAATGCCATCGTGCACCGCCATGATCTCCGTCGCACTAATCATCGCCGCCATGGTTCTTCGCTTCTGTTTCTGTAGTACTACACTGGTGTTCCTTTTTTTCTTGTGTGTTTGTTTGTTTGTTTGTTTGCGTTTCGCCAATGCAAAAATTTTCGTTTTTCTTTCTTTCTTGGGGGAGTGTAGATGCACCAGAGTCCGTCTGGAGTTGATCGAAAAGATAGAAGCAGAAAAGGAGAGGAAGTACAAGAGAATAGATCGTCAATGAAGAAAGCAAGAAGTACCGGAATTAGGTGCGGTATTTATCGCGTGTTGTACCGGGTCGTGTCATTCGCACAGGGCAATGGGACCTACTAAAGCCATGCGGAGAAACGAGACACACACAAAAAAAAAAATGGAAAGCGCCAGCGAAACCGATGGTATTGACTGTTCGCCGTTGTGCACAGCCAACAATGACCAAGATGACACCACACTGACGCATGCCACTTTGTTCACTTCTTCCCCTTTTGGTGTGTGTGTGTGTGTGGTTGCCGGCTCCCGTCCCTGTATCACACGCAGCGGACAGATTTGAAGCTCGCTGCCCTTCCTATCAACGGCATTGATCCCATGTCTATGGCTGGGATTTGTTGTTGTTCTTCTTTTTTTTTTCTTTCTTTCTTTGATGCCTGGAGACTACGAATTGTTTCGCAATTCATCCCCAGTATACACACTGAAGCATACTAGCCCCCCACAGCACTTCGCTGCCCACATCGTCACCACGATAAAAAAAAGGGGGGAAATAAAGATACAAAAAAAAACCTGGGGGAAAGATCCGCATCCCAGTCAACGAAGTACCACCGTGGTGGACTCAGCATGCGAAAAACAAAACAAAAAAAAAGAGAGAAAACGACAGGAATCAGCCCAAGGCGGTTGTCAAATAGCGCGCCTCGCACAGCGAGCAGGTTGTAAAAAATTAGAAAACAGGAAAACAGGAAAAAAAAAGGGACACGGGGAAGTGCGTGGTCACGAACTCAATAACCAAACACACACCTACATAAAAGTGGCGTCACGACGAGGAGAACTGAAGCACACAGCGTTCATTTCTCTCTTCTTTTCTTTTTTTTTCCTTTTTTTTTCTTCTTTTCTCTCTTCTTGTTTACAGCACAGCCTTCTGTTGGAGCGTGACGAGCTTCTCACCAATGCCGTAGGCGATGGTTTGAGTGTTCGCCCGAACACGAATCATGCCACTCAGCGTGCCATCCGCCGACTGCTCAATGCTCACATTCGCCAGCGCATCCTCGCCAAACACGGTACGTGCATACAAATTGCACGAGGCAAAGTCCCAGACGCCCTCGCCATCTTCGTCATCCGAAGTGATGAGAGGAATGACCTTGAGGCATTCATCCTCGCGTGCGTCTGGCAGCGGGTCGAGCACGTGCATGTTCAGCTTTTTGGCCACAAGAGCGACATACTCGCGTAGGTTGTACTTGTTCGTTGCGATGTTTACCTTGTTCTCCCATGTGAAGAGGCTCCACATGCTGCGAAACTCAGACGGTAGGCACACAGCGGGTCGCACGTAGGTCATGATGTCGATGTGAATATCGCTGAGAATGATGCAGCAGCGCTCACGACCGGGTACATCGTAGAGCACGTTGCCGTAGATAAAGCCGGTCGCGGTGGCACTGACCTTGAGCGAGGTGCGGGTCTTCAAGCTGGTGCGCGGCTCGATGGTGTAGGACTGTGGCCGCTCGCACAGCCGCATGCCTCCGAGTGACATCAGCTCAATGGTCACGTTCTCTAGCCGGACGTCAATCTGGTTCACAAGGAGCCAATCCACCTGCACGTCGAACTGGTTCACGGTGATACTCGCCTCGCAGTACACATCCTCCTCGAAGCCAGAGAGGGGAATTGTCTCCTCGAGCTTCTTCAAAAAGGCATCGACCTTCCCGTTGGTGGACGCGCCGTGCGCGACGGCTTCCGAGGTTGCGGCTTCATCAGCGGCCTCCATCTCGTACACAGCATCCTTGCCTGCCGCAGAGCCGACCTGCGTGAAGAGCATCGGGGCATCTACCGCGATCATCGCCGGATGGTTTCCAGACACGCCGCCACCACCACCGGCACCGTGTCTGCCGCCGGGTACGGTGAGCGTGCGCGCGCCATCAGAGAGAATGGCGCCTTCGCGCTCCGCCGTGTGCGCCATGCGCTCGCGTGACTCCTTGAGCACGCCCTCAATCAGTCCCGAGCGTGGGTGCTGGATGACCTTGATGGAGAGACGCAGGTGCTCTTGGTCGCTGCCGTTCATCGGGAATACCGGGGTATCTTCTGTGCCATAGCGAAGCACCTCATGCAAGACCGTCAGTGCCTCCGACTGCGCGGCCTTTTTGGTGCTCTCATCGACATCGCTGAGGAGGAACAGCTGGCTAACGCATTTGGCGTACGCGGAGGCCAGCACAGAGGCGAGGAAGTACTCACCGCGGCAGAGCAAGCGACGCAGACCGGTTGTGGACGCCTCGTCGCCGTCCGTGGCCTGGTTCGTGAGGTGATCAGCGTCTTGGTCAGCCACGTATGTGGTCACGTAGGTGCCGTCTTCACGAACGGACGTGACAGCACGCATTGCCGGACGACCTGGTGTGGTGGAAGCAGAGGCCGCGTCGATGGTGTTGCCCTGGTTGCGTGCCGCAGCCGCGAGAGCTGAGACGGGTGCCGTCAGCGGCAGCGGGGCGATGCTTGCATGCAGAGCCTTCAGCCCCGCAAGAATGAGCGGGGCATCCGTCAAGTAGGCGCCGAGCATCCAGACAATGGTTTGCATGACACTGCCCGAGCGCACCATCGGCAAGAGTTCAACCAGGCGCGACATGGTGTCCTTGCGGAGCTGCGGCTGCACCTCGGTGACCTCCTTCACAACTTCCATCACAGCGTGGCTGGCGGTGAGATCAGCGGTGACGTAGTCCATCAGCGCTGGGAGCACCGTGGGGGCACACACAGGAAAGCGCAGCACCGCCGTCTTGACGGCCTTGATAACAGCACGCTGGTACGCCGCGGCGCTGCTCGTGTCGACGCCAAAGGTACTCGCCAAGTCGGTTTGCGACGCACGCACCAATTCCTTCCGCATGGCAACCGTGAAGGAGATCACGTTCTTGCTGTTGATGAGCTCAATAGACAATTCGATAATGCGCTGGCAGATCTCGAGCGATCCGCTTTGAAGGACAGAGAGGAGATCCATGAGAGAGCTCTGCAGTACGGTGAGGTACCGGCCGCGCATTCTGTCCAACTGCCCCACAACGATCAGTCGAACATTGTTGTCGCTGTGCGTCTTGAGAATGTCAATAAAAGTCAGCGTGGCCTCCTTGATCGCCGTCGGTGACGTCGACAGGTCGAGCAGCGTGGCGGCACACTGGTAGCGCACGGACGAGCTCTTGGCCTGGAGCACGGTGAAGAGAATGGGCACGTACTTGGCCTTGTCGTAGGGGTTCTCACGAATCATCGCCTTGCAGAACTCGACGACGGAGAGCAAGAAGCCGGAGCCGGCGTTGATGAAATCCTGCTGCTGCTGCTCACGGAAGTCGAAAAGGTAGTGCGCGGCACGCTCAGGCGCGAACTCGGCGAGCATGTCAAACGCATTACGTCGCGTCGTCGCATCAGACTCCTCACGCACGAAGGTCTCCACCGTCTCGGGGGCATCAGGGAGGAGGTCGGGGAAGCGCTTGAAGATCGCGGTCACAGCGAGCACCGCATTTCGCCGGACGTACGTGACGCGGTGCGTCATGTTCGCCACTACGGCAGAAATAAGTGGCTCGAGCAAGTCCTTCTCCTTGATCTTGCAAAGGAAGCGGAGGGTCAGGCCTCGCACAAACTCATTGGGATGTTGAAGGTCATTGCGCAGGAAGCTGCAGATGAGAATGATGACGCTCAGCAGATTGCCATCCTTGTCCGTCTTGTCCACGACTTCCCAAAAGTACAGGACGAGCTTCTTGATGAGATGGTCGTCGACCGGGGTGATGAACTTGATGATGGTCATGATCATGTGGTTCTGCGACTCGCCGTTGAGGTGCAGACGAATGAGGTGCTGAAGGGCCTCTGCGCGGGCAGAGACATCGCCCTTTTCCAGCGCCTCCTTCAGCTCCTTTGAGCTCACCCGTGTCGATGTGGACGCGGTCAACAGCATCGTGCTGTTCGCGTCTTGACTGGACTGCACTGCCTCCGTCTCGTTCATCGTGGTGCCCTGTATTTAGTCTGTCGTAGAGTATATGTCTGTGTGTGTGTGAGGGGGGGGGACTACCTCCTAAAGCACTTGATGTGATTCTGTTTCTTTTTTTTTTTTTTTTTCGTTGTCAGCACGCACGCTATTCACAGCAACAGCTACAAGAATGATGACTCTGTAGATGTCGCACAGAAAGGGGGGGAAGTGAACATAAATAAATAAAAAGAACAAAAGGAGAGGAGGTAGTTCGTTGTTTTCGCTCTGCATCTGAATAAGGAGCAAGTGATCATTCACTCGGTATGTGTGTATTCGCCTTCATAGTGCTCGTCGTTCCAGGTGTTCAGGTTTTCGAGCAGCAGCACAGATCACACATGTGCTGTGAATGGGCTCTCGCCCGCCTCGCACAATTCACATGTAGATGCGCAAGATGGGACAGAGACACGCACACACACGCAGCTCAGGCACGTGGTCCTCTATTCCTTCTTTGCGAATAAGCGCATGCATGTGTGAGAAAGAGACGAAATGATTGGTATACGGGTGTGATCATCCGCTACTGTTGCTGCTGTTGTTTTCCGCAAGCAAGTGAGTTCTTTTTTTTTTTTGTGTGTGTGTGTGTGTGTTGTTGTTGTTTGTTGCTTTCGTGTGCGGTAGTACGGGGGGTGATTGCACCAAGGAATGGGGAGACCCGCTGTGCACCACACAAACTCTCAAAAGCGCGCCAGACGTGGCAAATGCATTGCGAGCGACCGATGGCAATCGTCAACTGGTCATCTAAAAAGGAAGGGGTGAAAAATAAAACTGAACGAAACAAAAAACAACTTCGGAACACAAAGAAGAAAGAGGGGGGCATATATTTATATATTTATGTAATCTAGATGTACTGTACATGCATACCGAGAGCTGATTTTCCGCGGTGAAATCTCACTGCCTACTGGGGACGAGCAGACACACACGCGCACCGCAGCGTGTGTGTCAAAAACGCGAAAATAGAGAGAGAAGAGTCAACAGGTGCGGTGGACGTGTAGAACAAGGTAAGTAAGTGAGCCTGCGTACGAGACACACATAGATACACGCACACACACACACTCACACCAATCACAGATGCGCGTGCAGAGCTGAGAATAATCTCCTGTTGGTAGATTCGTAGCTCGCACACGCACACACGCCTTGTCTTCAGCCTCTCTACGCCTTGAGTGCCTTGAATCGAATATCATAGCCGTCAGAGATCAACCCCTCGACGAACGGCAGCGTCTTCAGCGGTGGGATAATCAGTTCTGCGATCACAAGTCCAGAAGGCATCTCTCGCCACATCTTCGACTCCGTCCCGAGCACGCGCAGCTGCGTGTACGCTCCAAAGTAGGCCGTCACAACCATGTTGTACTCCTTGGTATCATTGTAAAAGAACCAGCGGCGGAGGCGGCTGTCTGTCATTTCCTCTTCATCGCTGCGGGTTGTTGGTGCAGCAGCAGCAGCAGCTGTCTGTGCGTTAGCGGCGGGATTGGACTCGTTAGACCCCGCGGAGGTCTCTCGTGTGGCTGTGGACTCGATGGGCTTCTCCGGGGTCGCAGGGATGGGCAAAACGAGACGAAAGAGGCGGCCCGGCACGGACGTCACGCGACCGGATTTATCTAATGTTGTGAAGCAACCAATGACTTCCTCTGGCTCAGCTTCCACTTTAATGGTGCGTCCTTGCTCGTCCTTGTAACGCAGGTCTGGTTTGCCGTTGACGTACTCGGGGCTGTCCAAGGAAACTTTCAGGAGATCGTCCGCCTGCGCGCCAGACACGGTGGTGCCAACGTGCGTGGATTGCGCGTTGGAAGAAGCCCCATTACCCATGATGTCTATGCGCGAAGGGTCTCGTGACAGTTAGCCTCTGTTGTGATGCCTTAGTAGTTGTTTGGCTGCTTGTTCTGGGTGGAACAGGTATTTTCCGGTCTTCTACGAGCGCGAGCGGAAAAGGAGGGGGGGGTGCAGTAGCGGATAAGAGAAGGAGAGAGTAGGGAAAAAAAGAAGAAAAGAGGAGTCTAAAAACTGTGTTGAAAAATAAGACACAAAATCAGTGGAGAAAAAGAGACTGAAATGCGAGAGCTTCACGTATATATATATATATATGTGGTGATGATAGTGGTGATGGTGGCACAGACAAGAAAGGAAAGAAAGGGAAGTTGAACGTGGGAGAGAGACACAGAAGGTGGAGAGAAGCGGGCATATCAGCCAACGCAGAGTCGACGGCTGGCTTGGCGTGTGCACCACAGCCAACACCACAGGGTCCTTCAAACACTATTTTGAGTCCGTCATTTCATTCTAGAAAACAAAGACGGTATCGTGCACTTGGGTTTTTTGGGGGGTGGCGTTATCCCTCTTGCTCTCTTCACTCAGCGAGAGGGTGTCGTAGTTCGTGCTCTAGTTTATGTCGTTGTGTGAGCGGCTTTTTGTTGTCAATTTGAGTACACTGTGAAAACTGTTCGCACGATGAGTGAAAAGAAAAAGTAACGCAATACGGCAATCATTACGGAGAAGGAGGTAGAGAGCAAAGAAAAAAAAAAAGAGAGAGAGTTGGTGGTGAAACCAGGGAAGGAAAACCACGCGTCGTGTTTGCCCCTCTGTGTCGTACGTGACTCGGTGCATTCATCCCGATAACGGTGCTCTTACCTCGCCTTCTTCGTATTGCACTTCCCGTTTATGTTCAAATGTAAATAGAGTGTCTGTAGTCCCAGAAAGTATGCCCGCTATCACCACCACGCCACGCTTCAAAGCACGTCCCGGGATGTGATAAGACCGCAGTGACACCACTGCGGCAAATTTCAATTCCTGTCGTGCCGTTCACAATGATGAGGCGCGGCATGGGTACTACACCGCGCATCATCAGTCCGGCATCCCGCTTTACCCACGTCGCCCCATCGCGGTGGGTGCAGTGAAAGAAGCCAAAGTTGCGCGACACGTCGAGCATCTCCTTCCCTGCCGCTGAGACGGTGACGACAACGAAATCGGGGTTGTGTGCCTCGTGGAAGGTCTTGAGCACGCGCATGAACTCCATGCACCGCTCTGACTCGGTGAAGAAGAGCAGACCGACGAGCCGACCCTGTAGCACGTCTCGTCCGCACAATTGACCCGTAGGGCCGTGCAGCTGGCCAATGTTCTTGAGGTAGTCGTTCATCAGCTCCTCATGCGCAAAAGGAACGATGCGGTGATCCATGTTCTTCAGCTCCTCGCGTTGCTCCATCAGTTTCGACTGGCCATCGCCGCCGTACGAGCGGCTGTCCGCGCTGCGGGGCTTGAAGGTGGCGTCCATGGCCATTCGCATCAGTGCTGTGAGTGACAGCGTGGTGCGATCCACGAGGGAAAAATCATCCACCCCAAAGTTGCGCCTCATCGCCGCCACCTCCGGCGCCGATTTCTGCGGATCGCCTCCGAGCCAATTCGTCTGGCTGGTCTCTGCGCGATCGGGGTGTGGGCTGCGCACGGTCTCCTCCTCGCCCCCAACGCCTGCCGCCCCTGTCGTGGCACTGCGTCGCTGGCCCGCGTGGGAGGTGTTAAATGGGTCTCGGTAGAGCGGCTCAGCACGACGCGGGTCAGCTTTCCAGTTGGCGATGAACGGACTTGCGGCGTCTGCGCTGTGCAAGAGAGGATTATCGCCACTGTTGTACATGGTCGCCGAGGCCGAGGCCGAGCCAGCAGCAGCAGCAGAGGAGGAAGATGACGAAGAAGGACGATAGCCGCGCTGACCACCACGATCAGATGTGGCCTGTGAAGACGCAGGAGTGCCACGACCATTTTGAGCAGGCGCACCTTGGGCAAAAGGTGAGCGCTCGAACACGGGCCGGTTCCAACTGCCAGGACCTTTGCGCGATGTGCGCTGAAGAAAGACAGCCGCGGGCTTCATCGGTACTCGAGCGCACAGCACAAGAGAGAGAATGAAGCAAAACAAACGAAAATCGAGGTAGAGAGAGGGTGTATGTGCGAACGCTGACTCACGCAAGCGACTAGGGGGGGGTAGAGTGTTTTGAGAAGCACGAAGAGAGAAGGAAGGAGTGAGAAGAAGGGGAACAGTAGTGTGGCATCGGGCAGAAAGAAAAAAAGTACACTGTTGCCGCGCCGTTTGCTCCCAACCCTATTGCGACGAGGCTGCAGTGGCAACGCACGACAGCACGGAACCCATATGTTGATTCCAATGTTCCTCACGGTTGTGGTGTGTGCGTGTATGTATGTGTGCGAGAGAGAGAGAGAAGATCAGTCCTTCCACATAGCCATTCTGTTGGCAATAGCCAAATGGCTAAAGGTCACAACTGAAGGACGTCGTGCGCTTGCGCTGAGTTCCTAGGGTGTCTATAGTCTTCCACCGCCTTGTGCATTTGTTGGTTTGTTTGTTTGTTTTTTCTGTTGTATATTTTCGATTTGCTGATGTAAATTCTCTGTCGTGGCGCTGTTGTTGTTCTGCCCCCATTCTCCCTCTGCACGAATCCATGGTGTCTACTGCACAGCGTGCTTCCGCCACGTCATAGACCTCTCGTCAGCCAAAGCAGTCGTGAGACTGCTTTGTTTCTTGTGTGTGATTTTCTCTTCTCCCAGTGACAAGGGGCAAATGACAGGAGGCGAGGTGCGCTTGTACTGTGGTGGAGAGAGGCGCTCGTCTCCACAGGAGCGGAGACTGAAGAAAAACGGGGAAGAATGAAAAAAGAAATACTGAAAAGGAAAAACAATGTCCACGACAACCCGGGCGTGGCCCGAGAAGGTCTCTAGTGGTGGCCCACATGTAAAAAAAAAGGGGGGCATTCAAGCACACATGCGCCTCGGCTGAATACAAAAAAAATGGGGAAAACTAAAAAAAAAGGGGGACGAATGATGTTGTGGGTGAGAAAGAAAGTAAAGGGAGAAAAAAATCAAGTACATGCTAATGTGTGCGTCTAGTTCTTCTGCTCCTTCTGGCGCTGGCGGTACTCCTCGGAGAGGGGCAGGGCGTCCATCTTGGACTTGAAGCCGTTGACGTCACCCTCAATGAACATCTCCGTCTCAGTGGGGTACACCACAACGGACGCGACGTACTCGCCGCTCTCCAGACGCTCGAGGTTCGTCTTGCCGAGGGCGCGGATGTCGCAGTCCTCAGTGAAGGTCACCTTCACGTGCATTTCGTACTCGATCGTGTCGTTGTAGTAAGCCCACTGCTTCTTCTTGGTGTTCACAATGCGGAACAGCAGACCGTTGTCTCGGTCGAAGCCGCGAGTCACCTCGTCACCCTTGAAGGTGGGCTTGCCGTTGACGTAGTTGGCATCGGAGGAAGCGCCGCAACCCATTTTGAGTGTTTGTTGGGGGAGGGTGTAGTGTGAAAATATGTAAAGTCGGCTCGAAAGCGAGAAGTATCTTAGCTTGACAGGGATGCACGTGACAGAATGGGAAGGAGAGGGGGAGAGAGGATACGGGAGAGGGGGCATTGACGGAGAATGAGAGCAACAGAGAGAGAGAGAGAGTTCTGGATGGAGCTGCGAGACGGAGCCGCCATCGAGGACCTCAGTCACCAAGGGCAGCGCCAGGTCACTCGATGCGTGCAGATCGGGGAGGAAAGAGAGCACAGCTCACGCCGGTGAAAAACAGTGTTGGTGCTACTTTGTAATGTAGCGGCACGTCTTTCAGCGCAGCGGGGGTACAGATCCCAGTTCTGGGCACACCGCACACAGACCACGCAAGGGCTGACGGTGGCACCGTCGATCTCATTGTGCATCGGTGTACGTCATGGAGTGGCATTCGTTTCTTTTTGGTTGCTTTTCTGTATATACGTATATACTTTGCGTGGCCATATTGAGTTTTCCAGAACCAAAAAAAAAACACAAAAAGGAAAAGAATGTGCAGCTGGCTGCACGAAGGTTTACATTCCTGGGAGAAGGAGGGGAAAATAAGTAAAACAAAAAAAAATGTGCGAATGAATGATTGAATGAATGAATGGGAAAAAAAGTGGGAGAGATACAGAGAATGTATTCTTTCTACTACTCTTGCACGTTCAAATGAATGAGGTGTGTCTAGTTCTTCTGCTCCTTCTGGCGCTGGCGGTACTCCTCGGAGAGGGGCAGGGCGTCCATCTTGGACTTGAAGCCGTTGACGTCACCCTCAATGAACATCTCCGTCTCAGTGGGGTACACCACAACGGACGCGACGTACTCGCCGCTCTCCAGACGCTCGAGGTTCGTCTTGCCGAGGGCGCGGATGTCGCAGTCCTCAGTGAAGGTCACCTTCACGTGCATTTCGTACTCGATCGTGTCGTTGTAGTAAGCCCACTGCTTCTTCTTGGTGTTCACAATGCGGAACAGCAGACCGTTGTCTCGGTCGAAGCCGCGAGTCACCTCGTCACCCTTGAAGGTGGGCTTGCCGTTGACGTAGTTGGCATCGGAGGAAGCGCCGCAACCCATTTTGAGTGTTGTTAAAGTGGTGGGGGTGTAAACGTTGAGAGATGAGAACCTAGAGAAGGAATTAATCTGTTGAGATGTAAATGCATGCGGTAGTACGTGTGCGGGTGTGGAGACGTCAAGGAGAGCAAGGGGAGAACAATAGAGAGAGAGAGGTGCATGAGCGTTGTAAAAAAAAGAAACGGCGAATGTAGCCGTGTGCGTGGCACAAGACATGAGACGTCAAAAGTCGAGGTCCTTCCCCGTGCTGTGACTCACCTCATGCTCTATCCATCTGCCGCGAGAGCGAAACGTGCCAATGGGGAAAGGAGAAGGCGAGAGAGGATCGCAACGTCGACGACGAAGATTCGAATACAGGCCTGTTTACATCGCTCTGTTGGTGAAGCGAGCACAGGCTGGGCCTCCTCCTCTTCTTCCATTGGTCGCGTTTGTTTCAAAGCGAAAGGCAGAGACGGAGCAAGAGGCCTGAATGCAGCGTGAATTAAAATGTCATTTTCTGTGTCGTAGATCACCTCTTCACTTCAATAAAGACAAAGAAGTGAATCGCACTCATAGGTCTGTTCTTGCTGCAGTTTGCTTGATTGCGTATGCTTGTGTGTGCATGTGTTGTTGATGGCTTTTTTGTGTGTGTGTGTGTGTACCGGAGCAGTCTGCAAGAGGGGAGGTCTTGGTTAGTCGAAAGGTATATTATTAAATGCGATCCAACATCAGAGTGACACAGAAAGAAAGAAAGAAAAAGAAAGGTAAACGGAATAAAAGAGAACGCGTGCGGGGAGGATCATTGTCATAATAGTGTTTGACCTCGGGTGATCGGCCTTCAGAGTTCCTTTCTTTCATTGTTATTTTCTTTTCCTTGTGCGTGTTTGTGTGGATTCGCTGCTGTTGTTGTTGTTTTTTTTTTGCTTGTTTTTTTTTGTTTTTTGGTTGGCTGTTTGGTCAACGTAAAACTCCACCCTTTATGCTGCTATCGGTGTTGGTGACTCCCAGTGTGCACTCGGCATGTTAGCTGGGATTACCCTTACGCAATCGGATACAGGAGAGAGAGAAAGTGTTGTGTGTGTGTGTGTGTGTGTGTGTGGTTCTTCGAAGTGGCCACGTTCTTTCGCACGCACTCGCTCACTCTCTCTCGTTCTCTGTCTCTCTCTCTCTCTCTTTCACCTACTCCGTCTTAGCCTTCTTGGCGTCGCCTGACGCCTCCGTCTTCAGGGCCTCCCACGGGTTAAAGAAGACCATGCCCACCAATACATCCATCAGGGTGTGCCGGTCCTCCATCTCCTCTTCCCACATGTCCTGGGCATCGGCGAGCTCGTCCTCGTCGAGGTCCTCATCCTCCTCATCTTGGCCGGGGGGTGGCGGCATCTGGGAAAACACGTCCAGCAGAGAAGGGCCACGGTTGGCCGCATCACCCTTGTCGGCCTTGGCCTCGCGCTGGCGCTTCTTGCCCGGCGCGTCTTCGTCCTCGCTCTCTTCGTCGTCTTCGTCTTCGTCGAAGGGGCCGTGCCCAGCCTTCCACGTCAGGCCAGAGAACTCCCAGGCCTCGCCAGTAGCCTCTTCCTCATCTTCCTCATCCTCCTCATCTTCCTCATCCTCGACTGCGGTTTCCACGCACTCAGCCCACAGCTCCGTCTCCTCGAAGAACGGGTTGGGGGCGAACGTGAGGGTCACCTTGAAGCCAGTCGGCTTGAACTCCACGTTGAGGTCTGTCATGTAGGTGCTCAGGAGCTTCTCGTCGTAAGGGCCGAGGAAGTGCGGGGTCGTTTCGTTTTCCTTGTCAATCTTCTGCATCGCAGAGATGAGGGCGAGGGCCCAGAAGTTCGCGGGCATCGCCTTCTCCGCGATCATCGCGGCGATTTTCTCGCGACGCTCACTGAAGAGCTTGTCGCGCTTTGTGTTGTACTCAGCGTCACTCAGGGCAACCTCCTTGTGCATCTCCTCCTGCAGCTTGTTAATTTTATCCTGAACTTCCTGAGCGCGGGTGGCCATTGTGTCCTCTTGGCGTGTATGGTTTGTTTGTTGCGGATGGGATTTTCTGATTCAAATACCTATTTACGCGTGTCTAACGAAATAGAAGAGAAAAAGGGAGAGAAAGAGACGGGGGAGGGAAAGAGAGAGAAAGAAGTGTGAAAGGGGCGTTCTCTTTGATGGGATGCTATTCATCAGGTCCTGGTGGAGCAAAAAATAAAAATTAAAAGTGCTAGGAGACAGGTACGCACCTGTGGCACAGCAGCGACATGAGGGAGGGAGAGGGAGGCGGCGCGGCCCTCTCTTTCTATCCCCCACACTTGTACACCGTAGCACTTAGTCAGCCTGCGGTGCCGCATGGGAACAAGAGCCATTTTTTCATGGCAGCTTTCAAGCAAGTGAAAAGGTCTGCAAGAGTGCAAAAGAATGAGGGAGTAGGGGAGAAGAGGGGGGGACACCAGAGAGCGTCATCTCTCCCCCCCCCCCCCTCTTTGCTGTCACTCGTCACTTTGGTGTATTTCCGGCTCGTGAAAGCACCCAACACACAGACAGACAAACAGACAAACAGAGACACACAGTGCTCTTCAATGGCTTCTGGTATCTTCACTTTTTTTGTTTTGTTTTGTTTTGTTTTGGATTTTTTTGTTTTGCTTCACAACAGCTGTTGGCGCTCTTTCTTGGCGGTTTTTTTTTTTTTATAATGGACCATCTAGTTTTGCGCATGAGAGACCAAGATGCAATCCAATCTGGATGTTTCCGGAGACACACACACACTCAAGAAGCATGACGAAGTGAGAGAAAAAAAAACATCCACAGCGGGAACAAAAGTGCCGCTGCGGAAACGAATTGAATTGAATGTAAAGCAAAAAAAAAAGAAGAAGAAGAAAAGGCATACAGACGAACAAACAAGGAGAGACACAGAAAGAAAAAAAAGCAGTTGCGAGTACTAGCAACGGAGAACAGAAAAGTATGTGACTCATTGGTGAAACTCTTTCCAAAGCTCTCCTCCATTTTTCGTTTATGAGAGAAGGAAAAGAAAGTTGTTCTCGATTCACTAGTGTCGTTTTCTTTTTGCTTTTTTATTCTTCTTCTGCACCGCATTGGTGTGATGCGGAGCGGCTTAGGTCGTTGCAGAGGCAGTCTTGAATGGCTGCTTTTGCGTCGCCGCATCTCATTTGCAGGGCATATTCTCTTTTTTTTTTTTTATGGCAACTGTTTGATTTTTTTTTTTTTTTGATACGAGTCTGTGCGCGGCTCATTTGTGTGTATTCGCAAACGTCAAAGACGCGATTTTTTTTTTTTTTTACAACATGCGTGAAGTCACAGCGTGCACAAGAAGAAGACCGGGAAAACAAAGGTAGATGGCATTCGTCAACGAAGAGCTGCGATGGGAGAGGCCAACACAAGAAACAAAAGAAAAAAACACACAAGGGAGAGCCCGAGAAAATTGGAGGAAAAAAACACTGGGTACGAGGGTACGGGGGGTACGGGGGCACGAGGTAAATAAAAAAAAGCAAAAGGCCAATATCGCCTTCCAACGAGTTCATTCTTTGTTTTCCAATCCGTTGATCGATGTATTCTCTCCTCTGTTTCTTTCGCCTACTTTCTCTCGCCGTCAGGGCAAGTTGAAAGACGGGAAAGATAATTTAAAAAAAAAAAGAAGAAGTAGAATGGCGGATGGCGGTAAACAGGAGCCGAAATAGATCCTAAATGTGCTCGGGAAGAGGAAAGGGACAAAAAAAAAAAGAGGGCTCAAGAAACAAAAGGTATAAAGGGCACTCTTAGTATTCACTTATCACAGCAACGGAAGCCATAGCCCCGTGCACGGCAGTGCCGTTGAAAAAAGGGGGATAGCTTTTTGTGTTTCACGCTTCCGCTGCAATCACATAATCGGAAAGCAGTGTTCAACAAGCACCTCCTTCACCGTTTATTTTTCAGGCTACTCGAAAAAGGGGGGGAGAGGGGGGGGAGGGCGTCTTCCCATCAAGTGCCCTTCTCTTTGTTGTTGTTGTTCGATTCCTTACCCGTTTTCGTTCAACTCTGGCCGCTTTGTTCATGAGACTGTGTGCCGAAGCGCCGAAGCGCATTGGTTTCTTGTGTGTTTTTGTGTGTTTTGTGCGTGTGTTTTTTAGTTTCCTTCCTGTGCAGCCTTGGCAGCCTTTTTGGCCTCCTTGGCCTCCTTCTTGGCCTCATGCTTCTCCGCCTTCTTCTTCTCCTGGTACTCCGTGGTCAGCAGCACGCAGTTCGCGTTCACGTCGAAGCCAACAGGCTCGCCCTGAATGAAGGGCTCCGTGAGGCCCGGGTACACAATCACCTTGGCGCACCAGCCGCCCTCCGGCAGCTCGACGAGGGACGTCTTGCCGAGGGCCTGCAGGTTTCGGCTCTGGGAGCCGAAGGTGACCGTGATGTGGAACTCGTACTTCTTCGTGTCGTTGTAGAATGCCCATTGGTGGGCGGAGTTGTTGATGAGACGGAAGAGCATGCCATTTCCCTTTTCAAAGATCATCTTCTGCTCATCGAACTCGAAGTCCTGGGGACCGTCAAGGACGTAGCCGCCGGAGTTCTCAGTCGAGTTCTTGGAGCCCATGATGCTGCGTGTGAAAGGAGGGGGGAAAGAAGGGGAGAGATAAAGAGAACTGAAGGGAAGAGGAAACGGAGAGAACTTCACGAAAGGAATAAAATAGACAAAGCCCGAGAAAACAAAATAGAGAGAGAAGATGTGTAAATTGGGGAAGAGAGAGTGTGTATGTGCGTGTGTTGAGAGAGAGCAACGTTGATCAACAAAGAAAAGCATATGGACCTTCTTGCCAGTCCCAGCACAGTCTCCACATCCTCAGAGGCAGATTCAGCGTTGAACGACGCAGAAAATGGGAGGGGGGCAACGCCTTCATGTCTTACTTTTTGCGTACATGTCTTGTGATTTATCTTTTGTTTTTGTTTTGTTTTTTCCTTTTTTGCTTTCGCATCTGCTTTGATCTGCTCGCGGTCTACATATATGTGCAAATGCACTGACAGAAAAGGAGAAAAAAAAAAGAACGTGAAGCAGACGCAACCAGAAAGAAGGAACGCAAAAGGAGGCGCCAAAAAAACTCGAGTGCACTTCGGACAGAAAGAAAAGAGAGAACAAAAAAAAAAAGAGCAGACGGCTACTATCATCCTGACATATCACAAGAGGGGGGAGGCAATTTACACGGACGTACTGCAGATGCTGCAATACAGAAATACTATCTTGGTGAAATATACACCAGAACAGGAGAAGAGGGGAGAGAGAGAGAGAGACAGCCGCGCGGAAAAAAACGAATGGGAAACGAAAGAGAACTCCTGCTGTCGGCGCGTAGTTGAGCGCGGCGAATAATAATAAAGTGAATGAGCGCAAGAGAAAGACTTGGAATGTGCACATGTGTGTTAAAAGTCAAACATCGAAAAGAGAGAGAAACAGAGAGAAACAGATTCACGTAAAGCACGCGCACACATACAAACCACGAGAATGTCAGTTATGTGTTCGTTGCTCATCATTCTCACATAATTGGGTGAAGAGGGTACCACCGACAGCAATTTGATATTATTCGGTATCATTTCCGTTGTTGTTGCTGCTGTTTGTTTGCTCTCTTTCTCTGCTGCTCTCTCTCTCTCTCTTTTTTTATTGTTTTTGTTTTGTTTGTTTGTTTTTTTCGTTTCAAGGCCGCTCCACGGGAGTTGCCATAAGATCCCCATCCCGCGAGGCTATCAGGCACTTCCACATGTACCCGCCAGACTCCACGCCATCCACGAGCGGAACGGTCTGCGCTGGCTTGAGGGTCAGCGAGAGAATCAGTCTCTGGCCATCGCCCTCTCCCCTTCTCTCCGCCGTCGCATCACCGTGCCGCACGCAGAAAGGCGAGTCCACGTTAGCCTGCACGGCACCGTCGGGGTCGGCCGCACACAACACAGCAATGTCCTTCGCGTGGAAGAAGGTAACCGAGAACTTCGCAGAGCTTTTGCTGTCGTTAAAGAGCGTCCAGCTCTCGCGCGGTTTAGCGGAAGGAGAAGGCGTGTGCGGGCTTTGGTCTGCACTGTTGTGCAGGGTCACTACAGTGGGGTAGCGGAGGAGATACAAAGTCGAAACGCCCTCGATTTCAAAGATGGGGTCGGCACAGGTCGCCTTGTCCATAATGGCCTCATTCACAGGGCCGGCATGTGCCTTGAAGAACTTGTTGGCGTACTTTCCCTCGCTAAATGCGTTGGTGGAGTCCCCCGTGCTTACACCACAGCCCATGATATCGTACTGTGTGTGTGTGTGTGCGTGTGGATGAGTATTGACAAGTAATAGCAATAAATAAACAAATGAGTGCGAGAAAAACAAGTGCTCAAATACTACGTTTCCGGCACGTTTGTCTGTCTTGTTTCTTGTCTTGTATTTGACTTGATTCGCTCTCTTCGAGTCGTTGCTGAATTCACTTATTTGTGTGTGTGTGTGTGTGTTTTTCGTGCACATGGATAGAGATGTCGTTGAAATAGTTGCCAATGGGGGGAAAGGAAGAGATGAAAAAGTGTTGGGGTACGATGAATGACGCTTTCGAAGAGAAACGCATCTTGACGCTCGGAAATGGGCGTGAGTTCATAGGACCGTGCAAGATCACGCCCACACCACTACACAAGCTGAGTTCACACCAGATGATCTGTGTGTGTTGGGGGGGGGGGGGGGGCTCGTACCGAGGGCACTTACTGCGTACACAGGTTCACCCTTGATGTGCTGCGCAGTATCGATTAGTTCTCGATTTTCCCATACGTGGGGGTAACGCAATGCCCTCCCCGCACAGTTGTTTTATTTGATGTGGCTGTTGTGGTGATTTCATCGATGGCATGTGTTGTTTGTTTGATAGTTTGCTGTCTTTTCCCATTTCTTTGTGCAGGATGCACGAGTGCGTTGTGTCGCGTCTTCTCCCCCTCCTCTTCCTCTGAATAGTAACTGCTGAGAAGGCTGCCATCTCGGGGGACAATACCGCAGAGAGACAGAGGGAGAGAAACGAAACAAGCAGAGGCACCAAGAAAGAACAAAACATGAAAAAGAGCAAGCACGCATTGGGGGAGAAAAAAAACAAGGAAAAGAAAAGAAAAGCGAATGTTGATGGTATTCAGTGATGACGGGAAGATGTACATGATTGCCGCGTAGACAGTTCATGGGAAAGCATGCCTGCGCACGTGCGCGTTACGCTGTGCTTCTGCGTATTCATTATGTGTGCTGAAGTGGTGGAGGAAAGCAAGAGACGACGCGCTCACGCAAAGGTCACAGAGACAATAAAGAGAAGAGAGACGAACAAAAAGATCTGGCAGAAAAAAAAAGGCTCAGTTTCGATGTATGTGTACTTTCTGAAACTGTCAGGAGAAAGAGAGGACACGCCGAATAGCAAAGGCAAAGCGGTCAGCTGTGCACACGAGAGGATGCCAATAGAATGACTCAGCACCTGCGAAAGAAAAAAAAAAAGCACGTCACAGGGCATTTGTGTACCTTCCTAGAAGGAGATACCAAGATCATCGAGGGACTGTGTCTTCAAACTGTTTTCCGACATCTCGTCAGCTCTTTGGGTGCACCGGTTGGGTAGCTGAGGCTTGGCAATGGTCATGGTGGCGGGCGGGGCCACACTAATAGATGGTGTGCTCTTCTCGTCGCGTGATGCCATCATGACAGATGGCGCCGAGTCACCAGGACGTGGGCTGGACGCGGCGTGGGGGGCTGTCTTTGGCAGCGGCCCATCGACAGACGAGGACGTGGCACGAGGGATAGGGCCACCAGCGAGAGAGCGTTGCTGTGCCACCGCGACGACAGGCGACCCTTCGCCACTGGGCCGCGTCACCAAACTCGACACCGTGGAGAAGCGTCCGTGCCCGCTCGGCTGCGACCGGTCGACAGGTGATCGTGTCGGTGACGGCGGCTCCGCCAGCCACGGCGTACGAGAAGGGGTAATACTCACCGTGGGGGTGCTCAAGGCCGCCACCTCCAGCGGCGGCGCGGCGGGCGGCTGCCCTCGCGCTGAGATACAGTCTGTCGTCATATGCCCAGGGTCACGCGGTGCGGAGGGCACGAGCCGCGGAGGGGCTGGCGGAGACGGACCTGTCGGCGTGCGACCTCCACCTCGACCTCGTGCCGAGCACACGAGTGACATCGGTGCCCCCACACTGTTGGCGGGCAGCAATGCTGGCAGCGCCACAGGCGTGCTGCCGGATGCCGAGGACGCGGGGGTTGGAGACTGAGAGGGGGGTTGAGGGGAGGCGCCACGTGACGACGTCCCACCACCACGGCCAGCGCTGGATGTGGAGACATATGGCACATCGCCAAGGTGTCGCTCTAAATTGGTCCGCGCGTGCGGAAGGAGTGCGGTGTTCTCACCCCATCCGTCCGCGTCTGTCGTGTCTTGGCGTACGTACTGGGTCACAAAACCGATGTTATGCTTGATGGGCTTATTCTTGGTTATGTCTTGCGTTTTGTTCTTGGCGTCTGCCTGGATCAGGGCCGCCTCAATCGTGCTCGTGTTTGGAGTGTCGGCGTAGGCCGCCATTTGCGTTTTGACTTGTTCTGCCGAAGCGTAGCGCCCCACCACGGCGAGGCTCTTCTGATCTGCAAAAGGTACCATGATGCACTGAATGTGATAGCCCAAAAGCAGGCTTGATTCTACTGCAGCGACAGTTGCGCCAGGCGCCAGCACCGCTGTCACCTGCGCCGCGGCCCCGCCCTTGGAAGAAGGGCGAATGGAATCGTGTGCGAGCTTCTCCTCGGGGGTCGCGGGGGGTCGAAGCAAGGTGACGAACGTCTCTGGGTTGACGCGCGAGCTGTCCTCGACCACCTCCACATACGTCCGTGAGGCGCTGTTGAGAGAGTCTGTGGGACGCACGCCGGCCGTGGACGTGACGTGGGGTGTGGGCTTGCACAGTATCTTGGTCGTCCGGAGAGGATCATCGCTGTGGCGGAAAAGTACCGTAAAGACAATCTGGGCCTCGTGCGTAGCGCTGTCGTTGAACAAACAGTACCGTGTGCGGTGTGGCACCTGCAGCTTGGCCTGGCGCCGCGAGGACCGCTTCTTGGGTCCCAGACCACGGCCAGAGTCGTCCCCATCTTTCCGCATTGAGTTCTCGCGGACGAGCAGCTTGCTGTCCTTCACGAGCACAGAGTGCACGGAGGCACCCGTCGCCGTGGAAGCCGTCTCGCCATCCGCGGCTGCGGGTTGTGTGGTCAAGGAGCTGCTCTGTGGTAGGCGCACCGCCATGGGGATTGGGCTTGGTGACGCGGCGCCAGTTGCGGACGAGTCCGCTGGCGCGACCAACGTCACGGGCGGCGTCGACACACGCTCCACCTGCTCTTTGGCATCCTCTGCAGATGAAGACGACGCGCCGATCGCCGGTATCAAATGTCCATGACCCGTGCCCGGGCTGCGCGTCGAGTGGTTTGTCTTCGCTGGCAACGGTGAGCTGGGTGCGGGCTGCCGGAGTGGCGACTTGGTGTCCTCGTTCGCCTTCTCGTTCGCCTTTTTGAAATTGAAGCCTTTGATCCCCGTCGCACCAGATGTTGACGGCGTAGCGCGATGGCTCTCGCCATCGCTCGGGGCGAGTCGGCCATCGGCGTCTACCGTGAAGGCGATGAGGTAAGGCGCGCTCAAGCACATCTCCGCCACACCCACACTCCGCCCATTTGAGTTCATCGTGGTGCCCGAGAGAAAGCTCGCCACGGGTGAGGGCGTCGCCGCTTTGCCAGCCCCCACCGTCACGGGCAGCACCACGGGTGGTCGCAGCATGGTCACACGCGCTGCGCAGCCCTTCAGCACCTTGCGTGGATCGACGTGAGGAAGGACACCTTCGGGGACGACGAGAGCCGTGGGCATACTGTTGTAGAAGAGAGGGCAGGTGATGGCATCACGCAAGCTGGCGTTGCCGCTTTGCGTCGAGGCCCCTGCGGTGCTTCCCCCTGATCCCATGCTCACAAGACAACGTACTGTGTATTACAGGGTTTTTCCTTTTGCTCTTCCAGCCTATGCGTGCGATTGAGTTTAATATTTTCTTTTTTTTTTTCTTTTTGAAGAGAGTTTCCAGTTGAAATCGTTTGGATTTTGTAGAAGTGGTTTTTTTGTTTTTTTTTTTTTTCGCGGCGTGTGTGTGTAGATGTACAGCGAGGTATTTGTCTCTTCAGTGCGGAAAGAGACGAACGTGTGTATCAGAGAAGGTAAGAGAAAAAGATAGAACAGAAACACAGCAAGAGAGGGCAGCTGTGGGGAAGAAAAAAGCAAAAGCGTGTACACCACCAAGTATGCGCAAGAAAAAAATGCGGGCTTCAATCCAAGCGATCAAAAAAATGAAGGAAGAGAAGAGAAGAGAAGAGAAAAACAGATGTAGATAAGGTAGGATAAAAATAGAATGCTACGTCAGCGAAGTCCGTCGACCACAATGAGCTCTTTGTGTTCGCACTGTGCTGTGCACTTCTGTGTAGATGTGTGTGCGGAGGGAGGGAGATTTTGAATGTGTGTGTGTGTGTGTTGTCAATGAATAGCATCAACAAGTACACATACACAGAAACGTGCGGACACCAAAACAGCGAAGAGGAAACCAATCAGAAGGAGCAAAGGTTCACAGTGTGAGAGAGAAAGCAAGAAGAAAAGGGGGAGGAGCAGTCGTGATCTGTGTGAGTGGGTGGCGTGTGTTCAATGCAAATAGTTGTCTCCGAATGGCAAACGCACACAACAGATTGTTTGTGGTGTGCGTGATGACAAGCTAAGCAAAATGCACCGCCCCGTCAACATCCGCCAAGAGATTTGGGGGTGGCTCATGGGATGAAAAGAGAAAAGAAGAGATGAACGAATGAATGACTGCTATGTCAAGGTGCACATTTGGAAATGTCACCTTATGTGCTTCCTTTCATTTCGTTGATGTTTTTCTTTCCTGTTTAACTGCTTTTCGAAAAAGAAAAAGACGTGTTGTCGTGGGGTTTTTTTTTTCACGACTCAGCTCGTTGATGAGCACAGAGCCCAGGCAGTTAGCCCTGATGAGTTGACCAGCGTTTCGGTCTTGCTGCGACCATTTTTTTTTTTTTTTTCAAAGCATTGTGTGTGTGTGTGTGTGTGTGCTTGTTGTTATCTTGCTGCTGTAGTTTCGCGCGACATGAGGTCGAATAGAGAAAGATAGAGGTATTGATCAGCCTGAAGCAGGTGCCTGCACGCGCCGTTGCTGCGGCGCGACGAGCACTTCGCACTCGCTTGCTCGCTCCTCATTCTCCTCTTTTGCTCAAAACAAAAAGGACGAATGAGAGAAGGAGCAATAGAAAAAGAGAGAAAACAGAACAACCATGAGAAACAAAAACACAAGAAACAAACAAACAAACAAACAATGAGTTCAATTAGAAGTAACTATGAACAAACAAAAAAGATGCGACGCTACTATTTGGGGTACCACACCTATCGCTGCGACCTACCACTCTCTCTCTCTTTCTGCCATCTTTATGTTGTGGCTGCGTTTAGTGGGTGTGTGTGTTCTTCTTTTTTTTTTTCTTGTATACCAGGACAGTCTGCACAGCTGCTTCGTTTGTATGTATGTATGCGTGTGTGTGGGTGAAATCGTGCATGGCAGCCATGTTATGTATGCATTTCTTTGCGTTCTCGATTGCCCGCCTGCTTCTTGCCTTAGGGGAAGGTCTTCCCCTTAGATTCTCTTGTAGGCACAATTAGCCATCTTCAAGGTGAGAGCAGCATGTGAGACGAACTAGAACAAAAAAGCACATGTTCGTGCGGAGCCGTGTGGTGGGTATATTCCATATTTGCGGTATTGGGCAGTGCGATTGAGAGGCAGAACAAAACAACAAACACATCACATTCAAAAAAAAAAAAAAAAAAAAAAGAGCGTTCTTTTTCTGATGTGTTCGCACGTGCGAAACACAAATGGGCGTGGTCAAGAATAGTCGCGCATTTCAAGGTTGGTGGCCAAATGAAATGTAAACAAAAGGGAAAAATAAAGGGGGAAAAAACATGGAAAGAAAGAGGGAAAAACGGGTGTTACAGTGAGTACAAGAGCGGCTTGATTACGCCGCATCAACATGATAAAGAAGAAAAAATGAGAAAAACATCAGCAACAACAAGACTTACATCCCACACACACAGAGAGAGAGAAAGAGAGAGTTGAGCGAATGCACAACGAAAGAAAGAAGCCATCGCGAGAGTGTGATGTTCTTAAGTCGCTGCGATTGAGCGGCACTCTCGTTCTTCATGGGCAGGAGGTGTTTCTACAGTTCGCCCTCTACTCTCCTCTGCAGGCTACGGTGTGTATGTGTGTGTGTGCGCGCGTGTGTGCGTGTTGCTGTAAGTACGTACGCGTGCCGGGTGCGGCTCACATCTTTTTCTTTTCTTTTCTTCTTTATTTTCAATTTCATTTGTTTGTTGGCTCTGCAAGCACGCCTAGTGCGTGGCGTTGGCGGCATCGGCGTGCTTCTGTCGCTCCTCATAAGGCAGGGGTTCGGCGTCGTAGTAAATGGCGAAGCCGTTGAACTCGCCGCGCATGAAAGGTTCCGTCTGCATGGGCTCAATGTCCAGCGTCAGCGTGCAGTGGCCAGTGGACTCGTCGTGCACGACCTGCTCCGTCTTGCCGAGCGCACGGACCATACTCTCGTGGCCGAAGGTGGCCTCGACGTGCATGATGTAATCCGTGGAGTCGTTGTAGAAGCCCCACATGTGGCGTTTCTGGTTCACCAGGCGGTAGAGCTGGCCCTCATCGAAGCACGGGTACATCACCTCCGTCGGGAAGTCAGACGACGGGCCAGGGCCCTTCATGGGCTCGTCATCGCCGTTCACAGCACGGTGCGTGTTGTTGCCTTGGCTGCGACGCTGCAGACGACGTGGGGTCGCCTCGCTCGCGCGGCGCGGGCTGCGCTGGGGCGCCTCGCCGGCAGCACCGTCGGGGTTGCCAGTGATCATGAGAGGGTCCTTGCCGGCCTGCTTGTTGGCGGCGCTGCTGTTTACTTGGTAGGGCTGAAGCTTCTCAGCTGGTTCCACAGGGATTCCGTTGTCGCGATCGCGCTGCTCGCGGATATCGTTCATGTCAATCGGAGGCACCGACTGATCGTTGGCTGGCTGCGCAGCGTCCTTGTCGGCAGCAGCGGTGGCTACAGGCTCCGTTTCGGAAAGCGGCTGCACGGGTGAATTCTCAGCAGGCTCCGGGTCAGCAGGGGCAGCACGAGTGGCAGCGGCAGCTTCCTCGACGGGCTTGTCCGCCTCTTCCTTTTGAGCAGCCGCGGCCTTGGGAGAGGCAGCCTTGGGAGAGGCTTCTTTGGGAGATGCGGCCTTGTCAGCAGCAGCAGCCTTCGCGTTCGACTTTTTGGCGTCCTCTTTGGGGGCGTCAGGCTTCTTTTCAGGTTGGGGTTTTTCTTCTTTGCTACCGCCACAGCCCATCTTACGAATTGACCGATAGAGAGAAAGTTAGCTTTGTGGGGAGGAGTTTGCTTGGCGTCGCGGCTCTTTCTGATGTAGTTGCTTGCGTGGCGAGATGCGTGTTGGTATTATCGCGCTTGTGCTTCGTGTGTGTGTGTGTGTGAGAAACAAAAAATATATTCAAAATGAATGTGGCTTGCTACTGTGTAGATAAGTCCGTATGTGTGTGTGTGTGCACGTGCACCCCAAAAAAAAAAAATAAGGGGGACGAATAAATAGGAGCGTGCATGAGATGAGGAGAGAAAGAGAAAGTTGTGTGAGATAGTGAGAAGACGCAGCACACGAAAGACAACGCAAGCACCGTCGATGCCACATATTGTGTTAATGACAGTGTATGTGTGTGTATGCGTGTATCTATATATATATTTCTACTTTGGTGGTGGTGCTCACCTCTTGTACGCCTTAGCCAGCAGCGCGCTAGAGGAAGAAATCAATATGGAGGACCGAAGGAAGTAAAACAGCCGTGAAAGTTAGCGGTGTGACCGGCATCACCGTCCTGAATGCAGGTGTTTGGCAGGTCCCGATACGCCACATTTAGTGACTAGATTAATTTGCGTCTTTTTTTTTTTTTTTTTGTGTGTGTGTGTGTGTTCTTGTTGTTTGTGTCTCAAGTGCTAATAAGGGCGGGTTGGGGGGTTGGCGAGAAGGGGGAGAGGGGTACCACGTGCTATTCATTACCAACATGAAGCTGACGGAGCACCATAGAGAAGAAGGTGATCCTCGCTCGCCGCGGCGACGAGAGGCTGAAATGGATGGAGAGCGGCGCTGCCAAGTTCACCACGTACGCGGTGCTGCTGTACGCCGCGGAGCGCAAGTGCCGGTCCGTCAGCCATGGACGCCGCGCCAGTAGAACGCGCCAAGAGCTCCGTGGCGGTTAAACGTGGTTCCACGAGGGCGAAGCCGTGCGTGACCGTGGTGAGTGTGAGGAGATGGCGATGGCTGCCTTGGATGGAGACGGAGTGCAGGGCACTAGGGAGCGCCGCCGCCGCCGCCGGCCCGGCCTCGGTCGCGTCGGGAGGCAGCACGGCAGGGCGAGCCGCACGGCTGAGGTAATCCTCGGACGGCGTCGCGGGGTACCAGAGGAGCGGCTGCGAGGCACGCACCATGCGGTCATCCCACCCAGCCACAACACTCCGTTTGGCGGTCGTGCCGGTGTAGCCGCCAAGGATGAGGTGTGGGTATCGCGAGGAGAAGTGGACTGTCATGCACAGGGCCGAGGACAGCGGCTGGCCTAGGTGCCGTTGCAGGCCTGCCCTCGCGGAGGGGGTGCCGCCAGCGCTCATCGCGGCGAAGGCCTGCACGCCGTGCCGCCCACCGTGTGCGGTGCGGGATTGGTGTTGCCGCAGATCATACAAGCAGATCCCGCCAGACGCAGCTGCCGCGACGATAGACGGGCGGCACAGATCGGGCTCTAGCGCGGTCCAGGCATCGGGCCCACCACCCCCGTGACTGCCGTTGCCGTGAGGCGCGAGCGTGGAGGGCTGGCCCTGTACGAGGTTGGTCTGCGCCTCGGTGAACAAGTCCCACACCTGCACAACACCGCCATCGTGGGCCAGGAACAAGCTTTGAGAACATGGCTGGTAGGCCGACAAGGGGCTCGACGAGGTGCGGCAGCCGACGTCAAAGAGAAGGGACTCGAAAGATGCGAGCACATGTACTCCCGCGCCGCCACTGCACACGTGCGACAGCAGCTGGACGGCGCCGCTGCGCTGGACGACACACACCAGCGCACGAGAAGGTGCATCCACCAAATGCACACCAGCCACACGGTGGGCCCCGGAAGAAGGCCGTGCGGACGCGAGGAGTGCTGTGGAAAGGATGGGGCCGGGTTGGTCATGGGTGCTGGTCGTGGGGCGCTCTAACCTGTGCGGCGCCGCGGTCTCGCCGCCGTCGCGTCCTGTGGGGTCTCCACGCCTTGCCCGCAGGCCGGCACGCGCTGCCTGGTCGCTCAGCCGCACTCGTCCCATCCAAGCCCGCGCCAGCCGTGGACCCTCTACCTCGGCGGGCGTGCCCAACGTCACCGCGCGCTGTGCGTTGCCCAGGGTATACCGGCTCCGCATGATCAGCGTGGGGTCGACACTGGTGTGAGGGCGGAGGCACGCCGTGTGCAGACGATAACGCGACAAGAGCCGCACCTGGCCGACCCTCGCCAGCGGCTGCGCGAAGCCATCACTGTCATCACTATTGGCACGGGCGGCTGAGGATGATGTGTGGCTGCGGGGGGCGGGCTCGTAGCACCACGTAAGGCCGTACCCCCGATCCGTGAAACCAAATATAAGTGGCGCTGTGGGGTGAAAGAGGAGCTTCTCTGTGATGCCAACACTGCCGCCACCCGCCCTGGTCGCGGCAGCACCGACACTGTCCACCTCGTCGGCTTGCGGCGCCCAGTGACGGTCATGTTGCCCCTCAGCCTCCCCGCCACGCTCGTGAGTGTACGGCACGGCGTGGCAGTCCGGCTGTGCGGCACGCGAGCCAGCATCGTCCTCTGTCTTCGTGGCACTCTCTGCTGCTGAAGACGCGTACGGCACCAGGGTGGCGCGACGGGGCGGCGATGGCGGGCCTGTGGCGGGGCCTCCTTGGTAGGTGGGGGCACGGCAGAGAAACGAAACTTGATTCTCCGCCCCCATGCTCACCTCCGCGTCCCCATCCGACACGCTCACATCATCTGCCTCGCCATCGCCGTCGTTGCTGGGGCTGCCGCTGTCCTGTTGCTGGGGATCACCTCCACGCGCCAACGCGGGTGACCCTGCGAGACGTCCAGCACGCGCGCTGGTGATCCACGGCGGAGCATCTCTGTCCGCCTTGGACCCAATGGCCTCTGGCATCAGACGCATCGACATGCCCTCCCGCAGCCCCGCGCCAATGCGGTGCTCAAACTGCCGCAGCGTGTGCGCCTTGGCCAAATTGTAGGGATGGTGGGAATCGGCCTCATCCTTTGGGACGAGAAGCAAGTCCGCGAGATAGCCGAGGCTCGCCAGGACGAACGTCTTGACGGTGCTGTCGTCTTGCTGGGAGAAACAGTACAAGTTGACGTTCTCAGGCCAGAGGAAGGCGGGCATCGCGTTGAGCCCAGACCCACCGCCGGCCCCGGCCGCCCCCATCCCGTCGCCACCGCCGCTGCTACTACCGCCACCAACGCTGGCGCCCGCAAGACTTCCAACACTGCCCACGCTCGTGCCTAGAGGGGATCCCTCACCCACGTGTCGCGGCAGCGCGCCGGATCGGGTGATGTCCTCGTCACTACCACGTCTCTTAAAAGCACGCTCATCGCGTCCGTCGCGGCGTCGGCTACTGCCCCCTCGCGATGACTTGCCCGCATCGTACGCGGACTCCTGCACTGTAAACCCGCCCGACACGCCCACACCGGCACGACCGCCCAGTCGCTCGAGCTCGGCGTGGGACACGTCATGTATGTCGGTGTTGGAGAGGGCCATCCTGAGCAGCGTGGCGAGATACCGCCGGCAGAGGGCTGGGTCCGTGTCTGCGGCCTCGTCGACTGCATCGTCACCGCCACCAGCGTGGGAGGCTGCTCGCTCCGGCTCCTCCATGGCTCGGAGAGACTGCACGGCAAGCAGCCGCGGCGCCGCGACGGCACTTGAAGTGCAGGCGGTCTCCTCATCGCAGGGCTCGTGTGAGAGTGGGCGTGGGTGGCGTGTACCTGTCCAGGCGGCCCCCGCGCCGTCACCACCCAAAGACGCGCTCCCCGTCACCGCCTGCGTGCGGTTGTGCTTGTAGGGCGTGCTCATCAAGACCTCCCGCCGACTCCCGCGCGTGTGCACATTCGCCACGCCACTGCGTGTGCTCCGCGAGGTGCTCTGCGGGGAGTCAAACCATTGAACGTGGAGAAAGGGCGCGAGTTCCTCCAGCACGACCTTGCGGGCGTGTGCGCGGACGTACGGGCACACATCCCGCGTGTGCTCGGCAAAGAGACGCACCAGGTTGCCGAACGCGGCGAGCATGCGCGCTACCGCACTCTCTGTCGCTGGCTCTGCGTAGGGGCTCCCCCTCGTGTCTGGCGATGTGTTCGCGCCACCGGCATCCGCCGCCGTCGTCGCTGTGATGTCACCCGCGGCAGGGTCGAACGTGCGGGGCAGCATGGACCGCGCTAGAGAGCCGACCGGAGGCTGCGCCACGTAGCTGCCACTGACCACGTGCGCGTTGAAAGCAAGCCTGTAAGACTGTGAGCCGTGTGGAGGGACGTAGAAGCGCGGCCCACGTACGGACGACGACGTCATGGCCGCCGTACCGCGTCTGGAGCTCTCGGTGACGGCGGCTGGAGAAGGCGACGGGGAGGTGCGTGGGGAGCGCGTCGTCGACACGCGCGTCGCCACAGCCTGCACGATCGACGCGTTCTCATCCAAGCACGGGGTCGCCGGCTCCAGTCCTTTCCGCTTCAGCCGCGTCCATTCTAAAATGACGCGACCCACGTGTACGCCAATCTCTTCAATCGGCAGCACCTGCCCCAGCTGCTCACGCATCCATCGCAGGCTCACGTAGGCAGACCCGACCGTCTCCAGCCGCAGCTCCGTGTTGATTTCAAATGGAGGCACCTCTCTCTCACACAGGCGGCGCAGGAGTGTGGAGACGTAGAGGGTTTTCACGGGCACAGTTGGGGTATTTGAAAGGAGAATCATCTGGCACGCACGCGACGCGGCACCGCGCAGGACGGAAATGGGGTGGAAAAGAAGGGCACGAACAGGTCCACACAAGCGCACGAGCACGCACGACACCATTTCCTGCGTCGTCGCCTCCAAGACCCGCACCGTGCCGTCCAAGGGTGGCAGAGAAAGCGGATCACCCTGCGCCGGCTGCTCCGATTCCCCCTCACAGTCGCCGTCGCCTTCGTCTTGTTCTTTTTCTTCGCCCGCGGCATCATCGCCGTCTTCGGCTTCCTCTGCGGTAAACACCGGAAGATCGTGCAGTAGCGACACAAGAAGCGACAAGAGCGCGGCTATGAGGAGCGACCGGGTGGTGGTGTCGGTGTTCACGGCAGGACGGTGTCCGGGCGAAGCGTGCGTGGGTATCTTGACCCCGTCCTGCGCTGGCGGGACAGGATCGGACGATGGCGCCGATGTCGCCGAGGCAGGCTCCGCATCGTCAGCCTCATCCACGCACCACGTGCAGCGCTTTCGGCCTCCCATGTCGAGCCCCTCGCAGGCCTGCTCCAGCAGTTGGCCGCACAGCTGAAACACGCCATGGCGGCTGCACGCCTCACGGCCGCCATCACACTGCAGCGAAATGAGCGTGAGCAGCGAAACCGCGAGTAGGCGCTGGCCGGCTGCGGTGGCGCAAGGGCCCAGCACGTGGTGCTGCCACAGTCCAAGAGGTGGCGCCGCGGGTCCTTCCTCGGTGCCGCTCTGGCCATCGGCGATCGGGACTTCGACAGGACACTGCAGCACCTCCACGCACGTGCGCACCACAACCTCCATCTGCTTCGCCGGCCCAATGAGTTGGGCATCCGCGTAGCAGCTCTTGGTGTAGATGAAGAGGGTGGCGGGCATCAAGTACCGCAAGTCCGCGCGACTCCAGTAGCGGTCCAGGACGAAGCGGAACATGTTGGCCTCCGCACACTGCATCACCCCTTGTGCGCCGCAGTCTACCAACCGGCAGACCAGCTCAGTCGATTTATCGCGATGTGCCAGCACGAGAAGCCCTTGAAAGAGAATGGGCATCCGCTCAATAAAGGGCATCGCCGTTACCACAGGCCCACCGCCAGCACCCTCCGCGTTGAGGTGCGTGGCCATGTCCGCCTCATCGCCGCCATCGGAAGCCGGTGTTGTCAGCGCGAACGTCTCCGAAGACACGCGCGATCGAGACGGGGCGATGCCAGTGCCCTCAGCACCCCACAGCGAAGAGACGCTGCCTGGTGCGAGGAACTTGGCCTCCCACGTGCTGTGCGCAGGGCGTGCGTAGCCAGTCGCACCGCCAGCCGCCACGCCCGCGTCGTACACGTCGTCGCCTGTCGTGGTGGTGGTGAAGGGATTCGCAATGTAGGCCTCGTACGTGTCTGCGGCGGTGTCCAGCTGCGGCAAGGATGCCCGGCTCTGACCCTGTTCGAGCGGCGCATCTGAGCTCGGCGAGAACCCTCGCACGTCTTGACCCACACGTCCCAGCCGGGTATTCGACGCGGACGCCCCTGCAAGGCCCTCCAGATCGCCTCCCAAGGCAGACCCGCCAGTCTGATGCGCCACGCTAGCGGTCATGGACAGCGCCGTGTTGCGGTAGTTGAGCTGAGAGAGCAGCCGCCGCGACGGGCTCGTCGTGGCAGGTCTGTCGTCTCCGCCGGATTGACGCGGCGGACGTAGAGGCGGACGGGTGCCGCGTGCTGCAGCAGCAGCAGCAGCGGTGGGGCCGCTGCCTCTCGCACCCGCATCACGCTGGCGTTGCAGCGCCAGGGCGAGGGCCTTGCGCGCGCGGGTCAGCGCAGTAGGAGCTCGGTCCCGTTCCGCATCCGTCAACGCGCTAAGCCGTGTGGCACCGCACGTCACAAAGGACTGCCGCGTCACTTTATCCAGCAACGCCTCCACACTGCGCAGCTCCTCCACCAGCAGGCTCGGCACCACGACGACGGCGCCCTGTGTCAGAACGGGGAGGTGCATGGTGTACATGGGTGCCCGTGAGGTGTCGAAGAGAAAGCTCGCGCGGCCATCGCCAGTGGGCCGTCCAGCAGAGCCCGCAGCGTCAGGACGTGCCGCGCTCGATTGTCCGGTGACACCGGGCACGCCAGTACCCGCCGCAGCGGTCGAAGTGGCGGCCTCCTCCTGCATGCGCTGCAGCACGAGCTCGCGTTGGTGGTACTTCCACTCGGTCTCCTCAATGGCGAGCCACTCGCGGAACTCCAGCGTGGTGAAGCAGGTCGGGGGTGCGGGCTTGATGGCCAGCATGAGATCTGCCAAGGTCCGCTCCACCAGATTATCCCAGCCATCCCACAGCGGGTGCAGGTGGGTGAGGGGCATCGGAGGATACACAGTCACTGTCCCGCCAAGCCCACCAACGATGATGCGCTCGGCGAGGAGGAAACCGCGGAACAACGGGGCCACGTACACGTCTTCGCGATACAGCCGCGAGAACTCCGCCAGCGGCAGCACCGACCACGCGATCGACTCGGTCACACACAGGAAGTACCACTGAAGGGCACCGAGTGGCGTCTTCTTATCGTTCAGTGCGCCGGGAAGAAGATGCAGCAAGACGGGGTGCAGATCGCTCGCCTCGGGGTGGGTCACAATAAACCAGAGCAGTGCCATGCGTATCGGTGTGGTCAAGCAGCTCGTGAGAACATCAGAGGGCAGGCGGGGATGGCCAGCGAGCTGACCGGGCAGCAGCCCACTGGAGAGCGGAGACGCGACGGCGCTGTGCGTCGTGCAGGCCCCGAGCCTCCCAGAAGCCACGTCATCGCACGCGAGATCATCCCCGGCTGGCACACCAGCTCTGCCGCCCAGCCCGTAGAGCGAGGCCGAGGAGCCACCCGCGGCGGCCGTCATCGCGGCGGAGGCGCCCATCGCCGCCGCAGCGCCGCCACGGTAGTCGCGTGGTGGCGATCGACGCGCGAGTCCACCCGCACCGGTGCCGGTACCGCCGGATGCCGCGGACGTCGAAGACGAACCTGTTGCGCCGATAAAGTACAAATTCTCGTTGACAGGCGTGGGAGGGAGCAGCGCGGCACCAGCTGAAGCGGCGCCGCCACCACCCGCACCAGCGCCAGCTCCGCCCGCACCTGCGGCAGCAGCAGCGGACCCGTACGCGTCCAGGCTGATGCGAGAAGCCTCCCTGGAAAGGTCCTTGGTGCTGAAGGGCCGCCCCAGCTTGGTAAACGGTTGGTCTCGCGTCAGGCTCAGCTGTTGGCGATGCTCCTCCTCGAACTGCCTCTCAAAGTCAAGCAAAATCTCGCCCGCCTCGGCGCAGTCCGCGACCATCACAAGAGGTCGCCCCGCCCGTGCGCGCAGCGTGTCCAGCGGCATCTTCACATACGGGCTGGATCCGTAGCCGCCGGTGTTGAGCAGGAAAAGGTTCCCCTTGCGTGGCGCCGGCATACCGCGTGCAAAGTAGTGGAACAGCACCTTGGCGTCTCCCGCCTCCCGTCTGGCATCGCTGAGGGCCTGTCCGAGCTCGGTCGGGCGCGGGTTGGGGCAGTGCGCGGCCTCCAGCGGGCGCGGGGCCAACGTGTCGTACTGCTTCTCCAGCTGCCCGCTCAGCCGAGCGAGCACCGTGTTGGGGTCTCCTGGAAACGAGGATGGGAACTGCCACATAAAGAGAGGTAGCAGCGGCGTGCCTGTAGAAGGATCCGCACCCACCGCATCTACCCCACCATGTCGGCCAGCACCGTCGAGAGGCCCCGCACCCACACCGGTGCCGTCGTCTGAGTCCGAGTCCACCGCCCAACCTTCTGCTCCGAGCAGCTCAGGATCGATGTTCAGGGAGAGACAGAGGGACTTGGTGTGCGTCATCCTCACCGCCGTGCGGGCGGCAATGGGAAAGGAGCGGTACTGGCGCCCACGCTCCAGCCACTCCACATCCCATCGCAGTCGGTGCGACGAGAGCAAGAACCAGCCATCTTGCATCTGCACACGCCAGCGGTCTCGCTCGGCACGGACAACCTCCGCATCTGGAGCCGGCTGGAGCGGGGCGTGGCGCGGCGACGCACTCGCAGTGGGCTCTGGCGAATCGGAGGAGAAGAGAGACGGGGGGAGTGGCTGCGATGTCACACGCGAGCCCTCCTCCTCTTCCTGTGTTGCCTCAGCAGATCGAGCAGCAGCAGCAGCAGCAGCGGTGAGTGCGGGCTGTGTTGGGGAGTCAGTATGGGGTGAAGAAGGCTGGTCTGGGAGGTCAAAGGAAACGCGCTTGCCCGCACTCCTCCTTGGCAGCCCAGGTGTGGCAGCTGTCATTGGGCCGTCACGACCGAGCGGCACGAGCGGCGGGGCGCCATCGGCAGAGACGGCGTCTTGCGGCTTGGCGAGGGTCTGGCGAGCGGCGGTCGGCGGCCGCGCGGGGCCTGTGCGTGAGATGAGATGATGAACCTCCTCGGTCGTCATCTCGCTCAGGTCATCCAGACTAGGAACCGAAACGGGGCACGCCAGTTCGTTGAACTCAAGGCGGGCGGCTCTCGTCGTCGACATCGTCGCCGAAGAAACAGTGGAGTCCGCCGGATGTGGTCGGGGGTGTGCAAGAGGTGTGTTTTGCATGATGTTGTGGGCTGCCTACCAACGCGATTTAATGAGTTGTCTGTTATCGCGCACCGTTCACACGGCGAGTCAGAAAAGCAAATACAATAACAAAAAAAAAGAACGAAGGAAGGAAGCAAGGCGAGAAGTGATATCAAAGCAATAAGGATAGCCAAAGCTGCCAAAGGTACCAAAAGAGGAGAGCAAAACAAAGGCAATAGTACAAGAAGCAAAAGTGGGGGTTGATGGACGAAGGGTGGAACTAAAAAAAAAAAAAAAAAGAGAACGCACACACCGTGTTGTTTTCAGTCCCGTTCGCTACAATAGATGTGAACAAAGGAAAAATGAAAAGAGAGGGCACATAGGGAGAAGACTGAGTCCCAGCACAAGCCAAAAAAAAAGGGGGGGACCAAAGTTCGTCTTGAGCTTCGGCGCTGCCTTTTTTTTTTTCTCTCTCTCTCTTTTCGATTCGTTGTTGGCGTTCCCACTTTTGCCCTCAAATCGTTGAGTAATCTGGCTTCGGCGCCATGTTTTCAGATATTTTGAGCACCAAAAAGAAGACCAGGTAAAGAAAGAGAGAGAGGGAAGTGAATAGGCAAGAAGAAGAAAATTGGGGGATGCTTAAACGGCAAGTAAGGGACTTGACTGGAATGACGTGGAGGCAGGCACACCAGTGACCAGGAACACGGGGGAGATGGGAGGGAGCCTTGCGTGAGGCAGTCATTGACTCAAATGCGCAAACTGATCCTCTCGTTGCGAGGCGCGACTCTTCGCACAGATAAAGAATCTGTGTGGTACAGCCAGCTGGTGTATTTGACGTCATGTCTCGCACGGAGAGCGCGCTTGCGCGCGGCACCCTAGCTGGGAGTCTGACTCATTGATGATCAGCGTACGTCGTGTGGCGCGTCATGATGTGTGTGTGTATGTGTGCGTTGTTACTTCTCATGTTGAGTGTGTTGGTGTTGTTGTTTTTTCTTATTCTTCTTCTTCTTGAGTTGGGGCTGCCGCTCACTTGCTTCCGTGCTCTACTGATTTATTTCGTTTTGTTGTTGTTTAAACAGCTATCATTCCAACCGATTCGCGCACTGGAGTAGGCGCTCCATTTTCTTTTCACTCGTGGGGAAACAAAAGAGCAAAAGTTGTGGCGCAAGCACGGCAGAGTGGTGAAAATCGCAAAGCATCCCATCAGCGCTGTGTGTGTGTGTGCAAGAGTGAAAAGAAGGGAACAAAGAAAAAAGGGGAAGAATCAAATGAACATTGGAGGGAAAGAAAAAGAAAAGAAAAAAACGATGGGAAGAATTCAACCAAGTAATTCCCCACTATCCTCCCCCTTTTGTTTTTGCTTCATGCCTGCTGTCTACGTCACGCGTTTCTTCCTCTTTTTTCTGTACAAATTTCGCAAGATGGATGAAGACGGAGAAAAAGGTGCAAAAGGCGTCAACTCATCGAACTACGCTCATGTGCTCACACGCACGGTGTGTGTTGTTTTTGCTGTTGTCGTTGCTGGCACTGGGCTCTTTTTTTTTTCCCCCTGGCTGCAAACGCACAATCCGTGTACAGTGAGAAGGTGAAGAGATCGCCCCTTGTAGAGGCAGGCGGGCTAGCATGATGCAGACACCAAATCGAGAAAAGGTGAGGGGGGGAAATATGTGACCCGTGAAGCAATCCGCAGTGGCAACACACCAAAAGAACAAAAAAAACAGAAAAACTCTGTCGAACTCACACCGCGACAAGGGGGGACCCTCCATACCAGTGCACAAGCAGGTACAAAACTAAGAAAAAAAAAAGAGAAATGGGGGATGCTCTCGTTGAGCAGCGTGTACACATTTGAATGCCAGTCAATTCGATCCACACACACACACACGTATACATGCACGAGCACCTCTCAATCGCGATGAGAATAGCGAGACGCGTCTGCGTGCGGCGCAACATGCCAATGCTGCTTGTCGCAGCTGATTCTTGGTATTTTTTTGCTCCCTGCTATTCACACGCCCTGTTGAATTGGTGAGACTGGGCGTCTTTTTTTACCTTTTTTGTTCGCAGCACAATCTACTTTTTCGCCGTCTACGTACTCACCGTAGGTTTTTTCTTTCCTTGTTTTCTTTTTGTGTGGACAGTCTCCCATCGCTAGCCCTCATTGTGTTTCTTGTTTTTTTTTTTTTCGTGGTTCTTTCGCCTTCATAATCAAAACACAGCCAGAACTTGCCCATCGCTTCTTCCTCTCCCTTGATTGTTTGTACATGAATGCCGTCTTCGCCCAGGCGGCTTGAACCTGAAAGGGAAAGGAGAGATGAGACGTGCAAAACGAAAAGCATCTGAGCTGGCTGATCCTGACCTCACACGCGCACACGACAGAGCAGCAGGGGCAGTTCGTATTTCATACTGAGACTGTGCTGCGGGCGTGGCAGATACCACAAAAAGTTCCAGTGGCGAGGCGAAGAGAAGAGGAAAAAAAAAAAGAGAGAACAAAATAAAACGGAATAAAAAAAGACAGTGTGTGTGTGCGTGGAAAAAAAGGCATAGTCAACCGCAAACAAAATAACGACAAAGAATGAATGTAGCACAATGGCATGAATTGTAGCAAAGAAAAAAAGAAAGAAAGAAAAAGAAAGAAAGAGGAAAAGGGAGAGAGAAAAGAAGAAAAATCTGCATGGAGCGAAGGAACACATACAGGGAAGAGAAGGTGAGAATGCCATTCGTTGTCCTCTCCGCCGGTACTTGTGTATCATTTGCTGCTGCTTTCTTTTCTTCTTTTTCTTTTGACTTTACTTTTCAGCGTCAAAGACGGTATACGCGTTCATTTTCATTATTACGCGCCTCCATGGTATCAACGCGCCAGCCGGTGATGGTGCCCTCGATGAACATCTGCGTCTCCCCTGGGCGTACATCGATCTCACAGAGATACTTACCGTAGTCGTCTTCGCAGCCGTCATCGGGGTCGTCAATGCGGAACGCGGTGGTCTCACCGAGCGGAACTATTTGGCAATCGTAGTCGAAGAGGATCGCAATGTGCACAACCTGATCCGCACTATCGTTGTAGAACGCCCAACGACTCGCCTTGTGGTCAGCAATGCGGTAAATGAGGTTGTTGAACATGGGGGTGATTTGGTCACCCTTCACAGCGGGCTTGCCATTCTTGAACTTGTAGCTCACAGGCTGGTTTTTGTCAGAAGAGCTACCACAACCCATCTTGAATTCTTACTGTGGAAGTATATGTGAGTGTGTGCGTGCGTATGTGTAAGTTTCGGCTGGTTGTCTTTCTAGATGCACAGTACAAGAAAAGAAAAGAAAAAATATACAGTGAAGCTGGCTGTTGGCAGAGACAGACTGAAGAGAAAGCAAGAATGGCAGCACATACGGTGGAGAGATGGTGTGGAAAGGAGGAAAGACTTGGTGGGATGGAGAACGCGGCAAGCACGGACAGACAGGCAGGCGCATGAGCCTCCTTGCAGCGGGACAGAACGAACGAAGCGGGTCTGTTTCTTTCTCCGCCGCTTCAGAGAAAGATTCAGAACGCGCTGGAGTTTTTTGAACGGTAATCGTTTGCACTCACGCACAGTGGTGTCTACGGGATTGAGCTGCTTGGCCAGTCACGGCTCGTGGTGAGCAAGACCACGTGTGAGTGTTAGTGTGTCTCTTTGTGTACAAGCACCTAAGGAAGGCCTCCGCACAAGCATCGCTGTTGGACCTCCGTCGCTGTCATTGATGTTGGTGTTTGTTTTGTTTTTTTTTCTTCATTTCACTTCTTCTGGCTGTTGTTTTGTTTTCCTTTTTCTCAGTAACAACATCTTGCGAGTTATGTGTACCACTAACAGTCTATCTAGCAGACAGATGTGCGAAAAAAAAAAAGAGAAACAAATCGACAACTGGCAAAGGGTATGAAAAAAAAAAGACGAAAGGAAAGCTCGTCATGTCAAGGTTGAAACAGTACACAGTAAAAGAAAAAAAAGAAAAAAGAAAGGATACATGCGTTCATGGAGAAACGTCTCTCCATTGTTCACTCTCCGAAACCTCCGTGAAAAAAAAAATTGTTGTTGTTTTCGCACATGCTGTCACCGATACATACACGACAGAGCTGCGACGCGGGAAAGGGAGGAAGGGTAGAAAAGCAAACGAGGAAAGGAAACAGCAGAAATCAACAATGGCGGATGGCAGCACAGCACGCAGTGACGCGGAAGAAGAGGAGATTGTACATCAAACAGGAGCTCGTCTAGCGTCTCTGTTGGAGAAGAAAAGTGGTGGAGAAACGGGGAAAAGCTGGCCTCTAGGGGTCGTTGTGCTGCTGATGCAGAAACGCGTAGATGTGCACCTTGATGGGGCTTCCTCCATCTCTTTTTCTTGTCTTCCTCTCGCCCTATCTCTCTCTTTTCCATCCGCTTCCGAAGTGTGTGTCGCGACACCCCACCCTGCTCTCTTCACTCATCACCAACTCCAGGGAAGTGCCACTTTGTTTTGAAGTGTTGTATTTGATTTCGAACGATGCGATCATCATGTTTTACTTTCCTTTGGTTTCCTTGTAGCAACACAAAACTCTTCATCTCGTCGATTTTCTTTTGAGCCATTCTTTATTTTTCTCTCTTTACATGCTCTTTTGTTTCATCAGTTTTGTACACTGTGCGCATCTTCATGACGAATGAATGGAAAAGAGGGGAAAAAAAGAAGATGGCTGCACGTTTTCCATAAAATAAAATAAAAAGAGCCAAAGAGAGAGAAGCAAAAATTGAAAAGTTGAAAAGAGTGCTAAAGTGGCACAGCAACAACAACAACGAGAGAAGAGAAAACTGAACGAGTCAACAGCGCCTCCAACAGAGAAAAATGAACGAAAAGAAAGGGTAAAAGCAACTATGCACAGGCAAGAGGAAACGTCAAGTAAGAAGAATAGGAAAAAAAAAAGAAGAAAAAAGGTTGAATGTGGCGACGACAAAAGAAAGAAGAAAAAAAGGGAGATACTTTGACGTGGCTCCGGTTTTTTTTTCTATTGTTGTTGAATTCATCTTTGTTTCTTTTGTTTTTGCTTTTGCTGCTAAGCATGTATGGTAAGTGAGCAAAAAAAAAAAGAGAAAACGAGGTCATCTGCCGTCTGCCAAGCATGAAACGCTTTTTTTTTTTCTCTCTCTCTTTCTTTCTTTCTTTTGTTTGTTTGCTTCTCTCAAGGGTTTCCTTCCTCTCTTGGTTGGGTGATGATATCTACGCGAGGAGGATGGGAAGGATCTCAGAAATCGCGAGCCTTTGGCGCCTGAAGACGCTTAAAGTAGGCCTCTTCATCGAGCTCAGGGTGGTTCGAAAAGTACCATTCGGACAAAGGAAGCGCCTCCAGTTTGCTCTCAAAGCCATCGGGCGTGCCTTCGATGAAGTCCTTGGTTTCTAGCGGATACACGACCACCTTACACAGAAGTCCATCGTCCTCCTGGACCATCTCGGTATCACCTAGAGGGACAATGTTGCTCTCTGCGCCAAAGAGATACTTGATGTGGAACTCGTAGTCCTTCGAGTTATTAAAGAAGGCCCAGCGGCCGGATCCTTGATCGATGATGCGGTACAGAAGGCCGTTGAACAGTGGCTGCTTGTCCCCAGACGCCTTGGGCTTGCCTAACATCTTTCCACTGGAGGTGTCGACTGTTTCGACCTGCTTCGCAGAACCGCAACCCATGATGATGTTGCTGTAGTGTGTGTGTGTGTGCAAGTATGGAAATTAAAGAGGGAAAGCGATGTGTTGAGTTGAATCGCAATGGCTAAAGTCAAACTTACTGCTTCTGAATCCGTGTGATATATTGCGTATGTGTGGGGAGGGAGAGAAGGGAAAGGAAAAAAAACAGGTGATTTAGTAGGGGAAACGGAAGAAGAGAGACGCAGTAGAAGAGGAGCCTATACTCATATTGTGATCACCAGTGTCCATGACGCTCCCTTGTGCGTTGCCGGCGCGCACGGGAGGTGGTCATCCTAGTGGCTGGCAAATGGGTGGCAGCGAAACAGAGAGAGGGGGAGAGGGCTGGAAACATACCATCGTGAAACGAGAAGAGCTGGTAAAGAGACCTGTTCTCATCCCGCATATTCCTCGTAGGACGAGGAGACAAGCAGTGTTGGTTTAGTCTTGTTCCATTAGCGTGGGTATTACCTTTGTGCAATGCAAAATAGAAAGCCGAAATCGATTTTGAAAGAGAATCCCAAAAGAAATGAATATATAAAAAAATGTCAGGAAGGACAGCGAGAGGAGAAGTGGGGGCGATAACAGTATTCATTGCCTATGAGACTGAGATGTGCGTCGAGCTGTTCACATGTAGTTTTGCTCCACACACTTGTTCCAAAAAAAAGGGGGCAAAAAGAATGGATCAATCAGAGTGCAACCAGAATACGCCCTTCGTGTCATCTCGCTCTCCCTCTCCCCTCCCTCCCTCCGCACACACGGCCTTTGCCCTACACCACAGCCTTTATGCGTGCACGTGTGTTTTATGTTCCCACGTCGGAGTTATCGTCATCTGTTTGTTCGCCGTCTCGCTACAGGGAATTCAATGAGGACGTCACCTGCACGACTGGCGCACACCCGACTCGCTTCTGTGCCATCACGGTCAGACTCGCATCGGAGCTGGTGTTGGGAAAGGTCGCGTAGTTTGCAAAGACAGGGTTCTCCTCATGCAGACGCCTGAGGCGCAGCTGTGCTTGGCCCAGAGGTGTGAACGGTAGTTGCGACAGCACCCCAAGCACAACCGGCAGTTCGTCCTCCCTCCTTGTCGTGTCGTGAAAGGCGCATGGATCGGTGTGGAGGTTGCCGGACGAGGACCCGTCGGGCTCCACAAGCCTGCGCGGTATCACCAGATACGGCGACCGCTCCGGCACGAAGGTGTACGTGAGGCTGATGTCACGCCCTTGGAGAAAAATAAACCGCTCACTCGGCGACTCCGCATCCCACGACGAGTTCACAAGCAGCGTGTACTCCCCACCACTGCCGCCTCCTCCGGCGGTGGACAACAGCGCGTCCGCCTGGGCCGGTGCCATTGCAAGTGATGCTGAATTGGTGTGGCTAGTATCGTGCGGTGTGTGCGCAAGGGATGAGCGGCAAGCGACGCACAGCATAACAGGAGCGTAGTCCTCACCCTGTGCGCTGGTGCCGCGATGATCACGCTGGGAAAGAATAAATGTGAGAGAGGTCGGCTCGGTCACGCTCACTTCGACACATGCCTCTGGCACTCGCCCTCGAAAGGTGCAAGGCATGCGGTAGTCTGCGAAGCCAAAGTGACAGTACGCCATCCCACAGCCAGTGAAGAAGCGGTGCATCTCCTCAGGCCACTCCAGAGCAATGGTGTCATCTGTGCCTGCCGCACACCCCGGGAACACCACCGCCGCGGCACGGTGCTGTGCCCACAAGGGTGAGTGTTTGCGCCACTTGCCTTGCCATTGCTCCGGCGATGCCCACGGGTTGCGCAGGATCACCAGCCGCGGCATCGCGCACGGTGCGGCGAGCGAGTCAACGTGCCTCGATTCTTCTTGTCCTGCCTGCGCACGCTCTCTCGCGTGCTGTTCAGCGCTCGCCGCGAAGGTGCCAACTGCCGTGTACGCATAGCCCACGAGAATCCCATTCGCCTTGAAGGCGGGGGAAGTGCTGCGTGGGTCGAGACTATCAGGGGTGCTGAACATGTAAAGATGGCCATTCTCCACATCCGTCGCCAGGCGAGAAAAAAATGCGTCGGCGCTGGCGCTGGATTGACTGCTCTCCACGAACAGCTGGTCAAGCCGCGTCGTCGGAAACCCGGTGAGGTCGCGCACCGCAAAAAGGGGGTCACCACCGAGAATGTGCGCGTAGGCACCGCTGCGCTTGGCGTAAGCTTTCTCCAGCAAGGACACCCACAGCTCACACGGCTCATCGCGGCTTCTGGCGTAGCGCGGCTGCCGGCCAACGACAGGCAGATAGTCATCCACCACCAGCTGGTGCCACCACCCGTCACGGTTGAGAAGCACTCGATGTGCGCCGAGAGACGCCTCTCTGACCCCTTCAGCAGACGGGCCCGACAGGTACCCAAAGAGAGCCCGTACATGCGTGTCATTCTCAGCGACAGCCGCCAAGGCACTCACAAACCACGAGTCCCCCAGCCGTCCACGCTGCACACGCCTGGGCATAACGGGCCCGCAGAACACAGCCACACGCGTTGCGAGAGAAGGTGGGAGATACTCGCACGGTCTCTGCCAGGCGCAAGGCGCCAAGGACGTTGGCGGGAGCGAGGGGATGGGAGGGCTGGGCGAAAGTCCACGGCTCAGTGGCGTTTGAGGTAACGTGGACGCCACACGCCTTCTCGCACCGCCATCGCTGTCCTCGGCTGGCCAAAGTGCCTGATCACCTGGGAAGAACACAGGGTCGACGAAGGGTAGCCCGCCTGCGTGACAACGAGCCAGGTATTCCTCTTCACACGGCCCTGATGTCGTGGCAGACTGCGACGTCGCCTCTGCATCGCGGCTCTCTGTGCTAATCGCAGCGAACGCACGTGCGACGGCTTCCGCAGCGGTTTTGCGCTCGTACTCCAGGTACTCTCTTGACAACGCCTTGCCTTCAAACGTGGACCGGTATCGTTGCCTATCGCCCTGCAAAAAGATGACTGTCTCCATCGGGTACACGGTCACCATCACTGTCGTCTCGCAGCGACCACTCTCCTCTCTAGTGGTTGCCACGTTGGGGTGCTTCTGTGGGTGAACATGGCAGTCTGCCCCGAACACAAAAGTCGCGTGCATTTCATACGCAAATGTGTCGTTGTACAACGCCCACTGGTGAGACACAGGGTCTATCAAAAGGAACAAGCACCCCTCCTTGAAGCACGGCATCGCCTCCCATCCGCTCACAGATGGCCCGTAGTGCGACCACGACGCAACTGTCTCGCTCGCACCTTCCCTCCGCTTGGCTCTAGAGCTGCTTGTTTTCGCATTGGAGCCACTTTTTCTCGGTGAGCTACGACCGGAACGTTCAGCCATCGGAGTCGCCACCAGATTGTCCTCTCGTTTCACCGAAAGATAGGATCAGTCGAGGCACTAAAAAGGATCACTGGCTCGCAAATGTCGCCTGTGCAAGTCTCAAAGGGGAAAAAAAAAAAGAAGGATAGCAATGCGAACAGTATTGTAAACAGAAAAAAAAACAATATTCAAGGTGAAAAAGAGAGAGAGTAAACAGAGAGAAAAGAAAAAACGAAGAAAACCTAGCTTCAAAAAAAAAAGCTGATGACAATGAAGAAACAAGACTACTACAAGAAAGAAAGAACAGTCTTTTGTTTCGCACTACCTGTTGCGATGTGCGCCTCCTTTTGTCTAACGAAGCAAGCACCAGAGGAAGGTTCGCACGTAGACGACGGAAGGGGCCAATGAAGCAGAACAAGTGTGGGCACAACAGAACGTCGCGATTCGCTCTCAAGGGGCCCCACGTGTTTGCGGGGCTGGAAAAAAAATGGTGGTGAGTGGACGACAAGTAGTGTTTCGGCACGACTGAGACAGAACGCAGGAAAAAGTATGTTGCGGATCAGGGTACACTATCTACTCGTCTACGACGTACAGCGCAAAGAAACCGAGAAGAGATAGAAAGATGTGCAGGTGAATGATACGGTCGAGGGTGGGAGCAAAACAAAAAACAGGAAATAAGAAACCGTGAACTATGAAGGTGAACTACAAAAACGCTTGGTGTTAGCTCTGGAAAAAAAAAAAAGAGAAAGAATGTGTGTAAGAAAGAAGCCCTCTGCGAGGGGGGGGGGGGGCAAAGGTGCCGTTTCCACTTCAGCCCGTCGTGTCGCTTGTTCTATTGGCAAAAGAAGGACCCCAGTGCTCCACTTCGTGTGTGTGTTCACAGCTGCTCGGGGAGAGAGGGTTACAAATAGTCTTGCCGCTGTTCGCCACTTCTTCCTTTGGTGCTCTCGGAAGAAGAAGAAATGGTCTCTTCGCTTCTCACGTGTGCACAACGTCGTTCAAACTAAGTCCCTGTGACAAGGCCGTCTTCACACCTCCATGAACAAAACGCAACTCCGTGGCGGGAGATGTTGGCTCCAAAGCAGAGCCAGTCGTTTACTCCAATGACGACTGTTCTCAAAAGCACGCCAACAAGGAAGAAAGAATAGATACAAGTTGACACGCACACACATGTATAGGACGGGGCCGTGTGAGGGGGGGGGGGAGGACCAACGGTAGAGAAGGAGCAAAAGAGAGTGAGGAGAGAAGGGGAAATACAAGTAAGTAGGGTCACACCATTGGGTTGCGACGCAATTGACATGGCTGCAGCACCATGCCAGAGCCTCCCTATTTATTACCTCTATTTACTCGTGTTGGACACAGTACATGTTGCCCTCACAGAGAAGGGAAGCGAGGGACGCGGAGAAGGAAACTACGGGGACGGCAGGATTGTTTTGCCCTCAAACACTGAGCACATGTGTACTGAGCGTGCCTGTCGCACAGTATGTACAAGATGAAAGAGATAAGGACAGGGAGAAGCGAAGGCACGCTGTTTTGTTTTCCGCATGATACCCAGTGTGCTTGTGCAGTACACAATCGCGTGTATTTTCGCTCCACGTGTTCTCTCTTTTTTGGTTGCATCATCGTTGACATTTGATCTCGACAGGTGGGTCAAAAAAAAAAAAAAGAGTGAGTGAAAAGAAAAAAGAGGATCAAATAATGGGATACATTTGTTTTTTCTTGTCCGTTCTCCAAGGTCGAGCTCAGCACCGCAAAAGACCCCAAGAGAAAGAAAAGGTCTGAAAAGAGTAAGAATTTAAAAAGAAAAATGAGGGGAATATGTGCACAGTCGCTTTTTCTTTTCTTTTTTTTTTTCCTTCGATTCTTTCTTTTTACAGGGCACCTCTTCTAAACAAAGAAAAAACAGCTAACTTTTCTCGAATAAAAAATTGGGGGAAAGGGAGGACAAAAAGTGTACACTCAAAAGCTACGTGGTGAAAGAAAGAAAAAAAATCAACAACGATGATACAAGTGCATTCACTCACTTGCATGATTGGCTACGCACATGAAGAGAGAGAAACAAAAACAAAAAGCACGTAAGGGGGTGTGATGCAGCAGGTACTAGGCAACGCATTGTCTCTTCTGACCTTGTTGTTCTCGCCTAGCGGTGCGGACTCGTAGTCGGCAGCTAAAGAATGCCTCTCTGTATTGGGGTGTGTGGCACACGGACGGAAGCACACTTGCATTCGCACCTTTTGTGCTCCTAGAAACAACGCCTGGGAGAAAAATTGTCTTCCGACAAACATTGGTATCGCAACACAATGCTGTGAAGCAATGGAAGCACGTTTAAAAAAAAACGCGGAGAGGAACACGGCCGCACATGCACACACACACACACACACGCACACCATTGTGGGATGGAAAGAGTTGATTCGTTGCATTTTGATGCGTTTGTGTGCATGTGGGAGAGATGGGAACTCTCATATTTTCTCTCTCGTTCAAGCGCTACCACTGCATATTTTTTCTTCTTCATCTTTCTGTTATTGGCTGTTTTTGTTTGTTTGTTTGTTAGTCATCCGACGTTTGGATGATGGTACCGACGTAGATATCGGGGAAGAACTGCTTAGGTCCCTTGGCCTGGAACTCAGACTCGGTAGCGACAGTCTCGTTGTTGAAGCGCTGGTAATTGTCAAAGACACGGTTCTCTGGTGCCAGAGCACGGAACGCAACACGGACGTCACTCGATTCCTTGCCGATTTCCGACGGGCACAGGAGTCCCATCACGTAGGGCAGCTGCGGGTATGGGCTCATGGTGCGCGGCACCACCATATACGGGGAGTTTTCAGGCAAGAACTCGTAGAAGAGACTAACATCGCGGCTCTGGATGAAGGTGTACTCGGGGGACGGGTGATCATTGTCGAATCCGCTGTTCATGTCGACAATCAGGGGCGTTACACCACCGGAGCCGTGCGCGACGCTGATCATGATGGGGGCGTTCTCAGTTTTGTCCGTACCGCGCTTGTCGTCCTGAGACAGGATGATGTTGATGATGGTGGCCTTCTTGACAGAGATCTCCAGGCACGTCGTCGGGACGTTTTGAAAGAAGGTGCCTCGGATGCGGTAATCGTACATGGGGTGCTGAATAAAGCACACACCACAGCCAATGAAAAAGTCCTGCACATCTGTCCACTCCATGTAGAAGCTACCATCGTCTTCGGAGTCGAAGTTGAAGTGGTTAGCCACATCCGGGTACTTCTTCCAGTTAGGATCCTTCTTGTTCCAAGGGCCCTTCCAGTCGGCGTTCGCGTCGGGCCAGGGGTTGCGAAGATGCACGAGGCGAAGCTTGTGCTGCTCAAAGTAGCCCATCTTGATGATGGCGTATGTGTGGCCGAGAAGCAGGTTGGCGCGCTGGTAGGCCAGCTCTGCCTGGGCGATGGAAGTGCAGCTAGCACCGCCACGGGACGTCTTCACCATCTCACGCGTGGGTGTCGTCAGGACAATCTGGTAGCCTACGTCGCAGTATTGTGTAAGAGTCTCCCACAGCTCGGGGCTATCGCCGATTGTAGCCTCGACGAACGCGTTGTCGAAAGACGAGCACGGGAAGCCCGACAGATCTTGCATCGCCTGCATGACGGAGCCAGCCACGATGAAGCCGTAACCGCCGAAGACCTTGGCGTAGGCCTTCTGAAGAATGCACGGCCAGATCTCCGCCGGATCACCCTTTGACCGGGCGAACTTGGGGCGTCCACCTGCCACTGGCAGGTAGTCATCCACCACCACGTTTGTCCACCACCCGTTCTTGTTCATCGTCACGCGGTAGATGCCCTGCTCACGCTCCTTTTTGCCCTGGTCCACACTCTCCGGATGACGGAAGATATCGCGGACAATATCCGGGAACTCGGCGAGGCACGCCATGGCGCCGGTCAGCCACGAGTCACCAAGGTCTCCTTCGTCCAGGTTGGAAGGGTGCACGCCGTTGCGGAAGAGTCGCACCTGCTGTGCGTTTTCGTCGGAGAGATACATGCACGGCCGCTCCCATGGAAGCACCTTGAGTTGGAGCGAGGAGCCAATCTGGAGAGACTTCTGGTCAGGAGGGAAGTTGAAGTCGATAAACTTGACTTGTCGCTGAACGCAGGCCTTGATAGCCTCATCCGTGGTTGCGTCGGCACCAATCACGTTCAAGAGAGCAGAGGTTTCCGCCCTGATAATAGCGTTGTCCTGGCGCGCCATGTCCTTGAGGTAGTCCTCAGAGAGAGGCTGCGCACGAACGTTGCTTGTGAAGCCATTGATGTCACCCTCCACGAACAGTTCCGTCTCCAGCGGGTAGACGGTGACGGTTGCGCGGTATGACCCACTTGCGAGCTCCTCCAGTTCGGTGTTCTCCAGCGCCTTGAGGGCGGACTCTTTGCCGAAAATGAACTGAACACGCATTTGGCAGTTCAGCGAGTCATTGTAGAACGACCAGCGACCACTCTTTTCTACGATGCGGTACAACAGGCCGTCCTCGAAGCACGGAGTGGCATCACCTTTATACACAGGCTCACCCCATCGGTAGGGGGAATCACCCTTCTTGGGGAGGGGCTTATGCACAACAGATCCTTCGTCAAACTCGTCAACCTTGCGGCTCATGATGCTTGCCGAGAAAGAAAACGAAGAGGAAAAATGCGAAAAAGAAAAAAGTAGTGGCGAAGGAAGTGAGTGTGGGTTGCTATGCAGAAAAAAAAAGGCGTTTTTTACTGGCGAGATGGGGTGGTATGTAGTTTGTTCGGCGTTGCGAAGAATGAGGGAGTGTTTTTGCCAGTGGTTGTTATCGAGAAGCAAACGATGGAAGTGAGAAAAAGAGAGAAAAAGTTGTAGAAAATGACAGAGTGGAGATGGGTGGTGAAAACAAACACAGAACTAATGGATGAAGATTATCACATCCACCAGAGGGACAGGCTTCAAGAAGGCAGCATGGAGGCGCTGGCAGGTTGCCACACATGAGTCTGTGACGCGCACGATTCAGTACAAGTCAAACAACTGACATAAATCGTGATTCGAACCCGAATGCACAGATGGGCCGTAAAGGCACCTTGCCCGAAGTTAATTCTCCACACGCTGTCTTGACAGCGCTGGTGACTCTCGTCGTACGCTCACTCCTCAACCCCCCCCCCCCCTCTCCCTCGCTCCCGCTTCCTTCACCGCCCAGAAGAGAGGATCCTGAGTGTACGGACTTCCTGTTGTGCTTCTGTGCAATGGAACTCTGGTCGACTGTGGCTTTCCCAACTCAATCAGCTGGGCAGCCTCGCTGCACTACCTTTTCTTCCTTTCTCCCTTTTGGAAAAAAGCTAGAAAAGTATGCGCATCAAATTTTCGCGGCACAATAGAGCAGGGAAAAAAGCTACGGTCGCTGTCCATTTTTCTTTGGATCATTACTCGACTCACCTGCGCGATTGACGCTGTTATCCGGTTTGTCGGAAGTCCAAAACAGATATAAAAAAAGGAGAACAAAACAAAAGAAGAGCGAATGTCATGATGGGCACAAATCAGGTGTTCATTGATTGTTTAAAACATATATATGTGTGGGCGTGTATTCTGCTGGGCAGCACAAATAGGCAAGCCTTGGTCAAAACAGTTCCTCTCCGCCGAGACATTCCGCGCAAAAGCCGTCTACAAAAATAAATAAAAAAGAGAAAACGAAGGAAGATATGAATTGTTGTTGAATGATTTGGTCTTCAAGCCTCGTATGTTGAGAATGGTGAAAAAAAGGAAGAAAACAGTGGAAAGCTAGGTCAAAAGAAGAGAAGGTAGAAGAGAAAGATGCCATGAGGTTGCATCTAGGTGACTGCTCTCACTAGTTTGCGTTACTGAGGATGACGAAGGCTTGCCTTTTTATTGGCGAGTCACTCCATAGGAAGAGTCAGCTCACCCGCGGTCATCGGCACATCAGATTGTCCAGTTTACGTTTACGCAATGGCGGAACCCATGACCGTCTCCGGAAGCCCTTCACCTGGTTGGCGCTTCTGGTACTGCACGTCATCCACCTCAACCACTTCAGGGTCAAACTTCGGGAAGTTCTCAAAAATGCGGTTGTCAGCCTCCATGACGCGGAAGTCCACAAACACGTCCTTGCCCACCTCGGTGCTCGAGATGATGCCGAAGACAAAAGGGACCAAGGAAGGCTGATCTTCAGTGGGCATGATTCGGGGAACAACCATGTACTTGCCGGGCTCCAGCTTGGTGATGAGAGTCACGTCGCGAGCCTGCAGGAACGTCCACTTGTCAGGGCTGGGGTGCACACCACTCGCAGTGGAGTTCATGACCACCTTGTATTGGTCATTATCGGTCGGCTGGGCAATGCTGATCATCACAGGCTGGTATTCGTACCCGTCCTCGCGAGTGCGGCGATCTTCCTGGGAGATGACGAAGGTCACCCACGTCGGCGTCTCCACGTTCACTTCGAAAACTGTGGAGGGGATGGTATCGTTGAACGCACTGTTGACGCGGTAGTCATACGTGGGGGTGTGAGAGAAGCAAATGCCACCGCCGTTGAAGTACTTGTGGGCTTCCTCCCAGGTCATCCAGAAGGTGCCGTCGTTGGCCTTCTCAAACTTGCACTCTTCGGCGATCTCGGGGTACTGGTCCCACTTGTCATCTGCATCAGACCAATCGCCATTCCACTCAGCCCCAGACCCCCACGCATTGCGGATCTTTACGAGTTGAAGATCAGCTTCGGGGAATGCTTTGGCATCAAGGATGGTATAGGCGTGGCCAGTCATGAGACCAACATTCTTGTACTCCTCGGCCAGCTGGGAGTCCTCAGAAGACGCGCTCTTCTGGTCCTTTCCGGGTGTGCTGACGATGATCGTGTAGCCAGCTCCGACAGCCTTGGTCAGGTCCTGGAACAGCTCGTCCTCAGACTTGTCCTTGACAACTGCTGACTCGGAGAACTCTTCGTCAAACCGAAATGTTGAAAATCCAGTCATGTCGTGGAGAGCGTGAAGCGGGTCGCCA
>JASANS010002313.1:0-53154 GCA_030849605.1 Wallacemonas sp. 195SL | reverse complement strand
TCTTGTTTCTTTTTGCTCTTTTGCTTTGTTTTTTTTTTTTTAATAAGACAGATATACTGTATTACGTGCGCAAGCGCGCGAAGTCTGCTCTGTGTTGGCGCAATGCAATGCGCACATATATATATATATTAAAACAGACACAGAGAAAGAAAAAGCAATGAAGAACAACTTGGTGTCACAGGCAATCTTCTTTATGATTTTTCTTTCTTGCCCCTCTCTCTCTCTCTCTCTCTTTTTTTTTCTTTTTTTTTTTTTTACCCTTCTCTTGCTCAGCTCAGTGAAGAGTTTTAGAGCCACCCAACAGGAGAACGTGAACGCGAGATTTTCTTTTGAATCTCATACGTACACGCACATCTTGTATGCAAGCGCGTATAGGAAAAAAAAACGAAAAAGAACAACAACAAAATTCAAAACTAGTGAGTATCTTTTCTTTTTCTTTTTTTTTCTCTTTATCTTCAGCGTGCTCTCTTTTTGTTTTCACCACAAAAGAAACTTTTATGCGTGTGTTCACCTTCATTTTTTAATCCAGGGAAGCGGCAACAGAAACATACGATTTTTAAAAAATGAACATAGCTTTCCTTCTCTGCTCTCTTCATCTCTCCCTCCCTCTCTCTCTCTCGTGTTTTCTAGTCATTCTTGGACACACCTGAGCTGTCGGACAGCGAGTTTAAGCTATGTGACTGTGCCTCCTCAATGTATTCGGTTTTTCTCCTAACTTTTTTTACATTCATTCTTTATGTTGGTGTTGTTGTTTACGTGCTCTTTTTCGGCATTTTGGCCCATGAAATCCCACTTTGATATTTATTCTTTTTATTTCGCTTTCTTTCCCATTATATTTTTTTATTTTGTTTTATTTTTGTTTGTTTTTGTTTTTCTCTCTCCTCTCGTTTCCTCCTTTTTTTTTTTTTATGTTCCCTCTCCAACAGTTATTGTTCGCTAGCCCTTTCTTTTGTTTCTCCCCCCCCCCCCCTTTCACTGGAGGCCGTTTGAGCAAGCTGCACGTCTTTGTCGCCGCTATCACGCTCGTTGCCGCATTCCCTCTTTCCTCCATGACCTACCAGCTTCTTTCAATATAATCGCTTTTTTGTTGTTGTTATGGCCTGGCGGGTGAGTGTTGTGAGTTTTGAAAACAAAGGGGCTCCAGGACCATGAAAGCGAATCAAAAAGGGGAGAAGAAGAAGCAAGAGAAAAAGAAAACTAAATAAATACGCAAATAGCACGTCGATCGTGTTTGTTTAAAAAAAACGGGACCGAAAGTCGAAACGGAAAAAAAAAAAGTTATTACGTGGACACTTGAAGTGAGGAATGGGGGGTCTTGAAGGTCACAACCCTCATAGCTGACCGTGGGCGAGCCAATCAAGTGTGCTCCGCCGCAGAGACACATACGCACACGGGGAGGAGCTTGCTCTCTGTCTCTATCGCTATCTCTATCTCTATCTATCTATCTCACGCGTTGTACTGATCACGCATAACCAATTCATATCACAGTCATGAGCGGTGTGCACTCATGGGCGTCGGTCTGTGTGTGTGTGTTGTGTTGCGTTTGGCTGAGTGCGGAAAGCTCTGTCTCGTGTGGAGTGCCTGTGCCTCTCCTTGCGAAAGAGAACACATCACTAAATTCTCTCTGCTTCCACTCTTTTTTTATTTCCCCTTCTCTTTCTGATTTTGTTTTTAGAACAACTCTTCTCCGTTTATTCCCTGCATCCAACCGCAAAGCCTTGCACATACAAAATATAATTGTTTTGTTTTCTTTTTTGTTATTCAGATCAAGTAGTGCAGCCAAGTGGAAGAAGAAAAACAGCATTGTAGACGTGAGCCTACCAAGGCGACAGAGCAACAACAAGAACGAAGCCATGAAGGCCATTCACACTCTTTCCGCGGAAGACACGCGACGTGTGGAAGTGGCGTATCGTTTCCCGGCCGTACCTGACGTGGCAGAGGCTGTCGTGGACTGCATCAAGGGCGTGGCAACCGTGTACTACGTGCAATACCTCTCCACACTCGGACAGCTCGCCGCTCCCGCTTCGTCCACGTCCTCTCCGAGTGTCTCGGCGTTGTCCTGCTCTCACCTGGATGAGCACCTGAGCGTGCAACTGCAGCACTTGGCCATGCGTGTGGAGAGCGCGCTGACGGTGCACACGTCCATGTCCTCTTGTGTCGTGGACACGGCCGAAGCCCCACGCGTCGCCACTGTTGACGTAGGCGTGCGTGACGCGCTTGCAGATCCGCTTGTTCTGCCACGCTGGTTAGATGTGTCACTGCTGGCGTCGCTATCTCATCTGGCTGAGGCCATGACACTCCACGTGGCCCTTCACCGACATGTGATCCCCAGCGGCGACACCGCCCAAGACGAGGCGGGAGAGAGCGGTGGAATGCTCGCAGCGTCTTCTCCGCAAGACGAGCTGTCTCGGACGACGTTGTTGGCGCTGCAGTGGCATCACGGCGTGGCCCAGAGCCATGTCGTGGTGTCCTCCCTTCCGTTAGCGTGGATTCGCTCTGCCTTTGCAGATGCCATGCCTAGCACGGTGGTCTGCCCGCCCGCCGACATCGCAGAAGCTCGCTACCGTGTCAAGGCCTCCCCTGTCTGTGCCTCTTTTCGTATTGTCGTGGTGTGCGAGGTAGACGGTGTGTTTGACAAGATACCCGTGCGCCGCATCCCTTTCTGTGGTGTCCGCTCACCAGAAAAGGACCAACTCGTGTCGTCCCGATCTGTCGTATCGCGCACACATGTTCAGGCACGCGCCACCGCACAGCGCCGCCTGCGTCGGCTGGGCTTTCAGCAAGCCGCGGCCACAACAGTCGCCCCGCATTACTTGGCAGACTCCGTGTCTTCGATCGAGACAGACACGCCGGCGCGATTCTCTCTGGCGTTGAACAGGCCAATGCGTCACGGGGATGACGCCGTGTCCGCAGAGTCACTCCGGCCTGGCCTTGAGGAGGAAATCATCTCCTGTACATCCCGCCCCGCCCATCTCGTCACGCCTGGTGTGCATTCGGTAGGTGCTCCCACCACGGACGGGGAACAGCTCGGCGGAGGACTCTTGCAGGCCTTCTTTCCTTCTTGGTTGCCTTCTCGCACGCCAGCGTCATCGCCGTGGGCTACGCGCTGCCTCCACGAGGTCGTGGTTGTGCCAGGAGGTTTTGCCGTTCTCTTTTGGTCTCGCTCGTTCTTGCAAAACGCACTCGCCGTGACACGCGTTGGCCCCGTCCGACGGAATCGAGGATCATCTGCGGACGAGCTTTCCTCCGCACCTCCGACCACACCCGCCCCCGTGATGATTCTCTCGCGCGTGCCCGATGATGTCCTGCAGAGCGCCGCCACTCGCAGCACTCCGCCGTCGTCACACGTAGTTGCGCCGTGTGTGCGCTCATCGAGCGCCTTCTGCTACGCCGTCGCAGAGACGCACGAGGCGTACCAAGCTGTGCAGCGCTACTTCTCTGCTACACCGTTTCTCATCTTCGTCGCGCCTGACATTCTCGACTCGGGTGCTCGTCGGCACCGTCATGATAGGGAAGAAGGTGTTCTCAATGACTTTGAGAGTTGCTTTGCCGAAGCCGTGGCTCGCTTTCTGGGTGAGCGTCGTCCTGGGCAACAACAACAACAACACCCGCGACACTCACCCTCTCTTCGTGCTCAAGACGATGAAGAAGAGAAGAAGGGGGAAACTCATCGCAGCGCGGATGTGGCCCTTATGGTCGCAGGGGCGTCAGTCACTGCCCAGCCTTTGCACGACCACATCGTCGTCCCTGTCGTGACCGTGGTCGCTCGCATGTGTCGTGGCCCGCTGACCCAACGACACCTGTCACCGCCACCGCAGCCTCTGTCGTACCCCACACGAACGATGACGATGACGGATACACAAAGTACGGTTCGCTTCGCATACCTTCTGCGCGCGCTCGGCAAGGCCCAGTCAGGCGTGCACCTCAGTCACGACGCAGCAGCGGTGCCAGGTATGTCCGCGCTCTCGGCGAGCCGCGCAGCAGCCATGGCTCTGGCACGAGCCAGCACGCACGGTGCTGTGGGGCGTGCCTCTCCTGGGTACGCCTACGCCGCCTCGCACCCTCGGCGGACACCGGTGGTGTTGTCTGGCGGCCAAGGCGGCGTCAAGGCACCGGCCGTTGCTCCGCCTCTCGCACTGACAGGAAAGTCAGAGGTCGATCTTGGTGTACTGCGTCGCGTCCTGCACTCCGCCGCCACGCACACGCACGCGCCAAGTCCCTCGATGCCGCTGCCCAATACTGCGGCGCGCGATGGCGAGGCCAAAGCCACGGCAAGTAGCGCCTGTCCTTGTGGCGGTGGTGGCAGTGTGGAGGACGCAGACGTCGCGGCGGTTGACGAAGAGCTGCTCCAGGCACGTCCCGCGGCGTGGGCGGAGAACTGGTACGGTCTCATTCCCACCGGCTTCGCCGCCCCTCGTGCGTGGCTTCCATCATTCTCACTGACACTGGAGAAGCCCGCCTCGGCTGTTGCCGATGACGCGCAGCGTGGTGTGGACGTGTGCCCCTTGGTGCAGCCCAAGCGCCTGGCTGCCTCTGCCGTATTTCAGTGGGCTCAGAAGTTTTTGGTCGTTGCGGTACCCGCCCTGCCCCCGAGCACCTCTGCTGCCTGCCAAGTCACACAGCGAGAGAGTGCTCTCGACGACGACTTTAGCCGTGCACTGGGCCAAGGGCACGGGCCGCAGACCTGCTTCTTCGGCGCCAGCCTAGCCCCCGGTCCCTCGCTCTCTCAGATGAAGCACAGGGTTGAGTGGTGGTTGGTAGATCAGCACGCGGCGCACGAAAGAGTTCGCCTAGAGTGGTTCTTGACGTTTGCTGAAGCCTACGTTTGTCACCCTGAGCTGGACGCGCACGCGGAGGATACACCGTGTCGTGGAGGGGCAGAGACGGGTGCGGCGCTGGCTCACCGCATCACCCGTGTGCGGCACCTTGTCGCAGAGCTGGCAGCCCAGCCGTGCTCTCGCACCCCACGGCGTCTTCACTCGCCGCCAGTAGATCTGTGGGTGGCGCTGCCGGCAGACCTCATTTCTGCGATCACGCAGCTGGAGCGTGTGCTGTTGACGTGGGGCTGGCGCTTCGCTCATGAGCAGACCGCGACAAGTGGCGCCGCCGCTGCACGGTGCGTGGCTGTCTCACACTGGCCATGCATTACCGTGGAGGGTATCGAGCTCACCCTGCAGACGCTGCAGGACTTGCGCTGGGTGGTGGAAGAGCTGTCCCAGGTCCACGGTTCGTGCGCGGAGGCGACCGGTGTAGACACGCCAATCGTCGAGGCGGCAGCGCGAGGACTTGCACCGCTTGGCCCTGTTGTGCCGTCCGCGGTGCTGCAGTTTTTCATCAGCCGATCCTGTCGTGGGGCTGTCAAGTTTGGTGACCCGCTGAGCCCAAGTGCTGCACGTACGCTTGTCGAGGCCATGGCGACGGCCACACAGTTCTACGTCTGTTCACATGGTCGGCCCTGTCTGTGCCGTCTCACCCCCCTACGAAACTTCTAATCACGATGCGTTGGAAGGAGGTGGGGAGGGGGAGATGACTGCTCTTTCGTTTCTCTCTCTCTCGTTCCTCACTTCTTTTGTTTTCTTTTTTTGTTGTTGGTTTTTTGTTTACTTATCTTTCCCTGCTTGTTGTTTTTTTTTTCCAGTAAATTCTCTCTGCTTACTTCGCTTCATTATCTTCTTCTTCTTTTTTTTTTCGCAAAGAATCAATTCATCCGCCCAATCGGATCACAACGCGTGATCATGTGTACAAATCAGCGGTCGCGTTTAGACAGAACTTGGTTTCGACCTTCCTTCTCGCGTATGTCCACACTCTTTTTCGGCTGCCTCACCTTTCAACTCCTCTCTTCATCGCTTCATCACTCCCTGTCTATCTCTCTCTCGTATGCCGATCTCCATTCAGCATAGAACTTTTTTCCTCTGGACGTACAGAGAGGTGGCTGCAGTGATTACCCTCTAGCGTGCCTTTATTACCAACTACCAGAATTTCTGTTCCCATATTTGATTGTTTCCTTTTTTTATCTCTCCACTACCTTACATAGACGCACATACTTTGGATATTGCTCGCGAGCAAAGATCTGTTTTTTTTTTATTGTTATTTTATTGTTGCTATTGCTGTTGTCGTTTGGCTATCAGGCGCAAATGCAATCAGATGTTGTCGACGTGGACGATGCCTCCACCGCCACACTGCCCATATGTGTCGATGAGGAAGCTCCAGTTGAGCCAGAAAGCAGCGCCGTCTGCAATGGCCAGGCACCGCCTGGTCAAAAAGAGCTGAGCACATCCCGCGAAGATGAGCCGCCCTCAGCCTCCATCCCCAACGCCTCGTCATCGCCTGTGCTTTTCGATACCGTCTCGTCCGCCAGCCTTGGTGAGTCGCCACTCTCTCGTATCAATCTAATCAGCACGACCGCAGCGCCAACGCCGACGGTGACGTGTTGCCCCAAAGAGAACATCGCCACGCCTGTGAGTCACGAGAAGCGTGCACCGGCTCTTGTGCCAATCGTAGTGCATCGCGACCCCACACGCTGCCCCACGTCTCCAGCGAAGGAGGAAAACGAAGAGCGAGGACACGGAGAGGCGGCAGACGCCGTCGCAGTCGAAGAGGCGAGCGGCCTCGTGGACACGGCGATGGCCCTACGCGCCTTCGTCGCCTCCTGGGCTGCCTCGTCAGGTGGGATTCGAGCTGGCATGTTGGTCTTTGCTCCACACAGGTTTGACACGATCGCTATCAGCCACGCGCCCACAGCAGCTGCACCGCACGTGTCTACCTCATCCCCAACAACACCCGCGGCTGCGGCGGCGGCGATGGCAAATGGTGTGCTACCTGCGCCGGTGCGCCTTCACTACGCACTCGCTGAAGTAACAGGGCTGCAAAGCTCAGCTGGGACCGCCACCGTCTCCTTCCTCATGACCGACCCCGGCGTGGACGACGAAGCCATCCCTCTCTTCGAGCTCATTCCATGTCCAGCGACGTGGTTGAGCCGGCTCGGGGTGGACGCGGTGTCAGCTCGGCACGGGTACTGCTCGCTGCTGGAGCGTGTTCTCGATGTCACGCCCGCTGACGGCCCGGTCCACGCCGACGCCGCCTTCGCGCACCTCGCGGCGGTGGCCAAGGGCCAGGCGCACCAAGACAGCACCGGCACAATCCGTCCTCTCTTCGAGCTTGAAGAGATTTACTGCCTCGCCAAGGACAACGGTCAGTCTGGGATGCCAAACAGTGCAGGGCGAGCCGTGTCCCGTGATGGAGCGGGGCCCAACGAGGCGCAGTCGTGGGTGCCGGCGCGCAAGGCGGCCAAGCTTGAGGCAGAGCCGTGGGCACGTCGTGGGCGGGGCCGTGCCGCCGCAGAGGACCTCGACGCTGCCCATGCCGGGCTCGACGCCTCGACGCTGTCACGGCGCTACCGCGTGAGCAAGGACAAGGACGTGCTGTCCTTCACCTTTGAGGCCCCGCAGAGCGTGCACACTTTCTTCGCCACCGCCTTCCACGAGATGGACGATGCCGTGGAGGCTCAGCGGGAGCTCTGGCGCACCCAGCAGGCAAAACAAGAAGCCCCCGCCACGGGACCTGCAGCCCAGATGAGCGAAAAGGCGATGCGGCGAACCTTGTGGCAGCCACGGAAGCCGCTGGTCATCCTTTGTCTGTTTGATGGCTATTCTGTTCTGCACCGATTTGAGGTGTACATGTCCTTGCGAGGACACGTTGTCCGTCTGCTCGATGGTGAGGAGGTGCAGGCTGAGGGATGGATGGCGAACGCGGAGGACACACCTGCGTCGTCCTCTGGGGCTGGCGATGGCGGAGTCGCACGCAAAGTCTGCCTCGGTCCCACACCGGTCCCACCCGTTGCTGTTGCGTTCTCCTCGGAATGCAAGGTGTGGCTCTGCATGCTGCGTGACGACGCGACCGCGGACGGGGCGGTAGGGAGTGGCTCTCCCTCGCTGCCACGTCTGCTCTCGCAGGCACCGCCGATTGATCTCGTCATTTCGCTCCGGGAGGTGGACGAGCAGGCGGTGGCGACGGCGGCGGCACGGGAGGCGTCTGTCGCCGTCGCTCCCGATGGCCCTCGCGAGGAAGAGGTGCGCTTGGCGCGTGCTGTGGCGGACAAGGACGGCGCCGATGCCGCCGTGCACCGTCTTCTGCCCCATCTCCAGGCGAGTCGTGGACGGCACCTCTACTGCTGCTTCGATCACCTCCCTCTCGAGCATGGTGCGGCGGGGAAGGTCGTCAAGGTATCAGGGTCCCTCTTTGGGGCTAACAAGCTCCTCGTGCCCGCGAGTCGCCATCAGCTCTTACTGGCTGCAACTGTGTGGGCCTCGGCCGGTCATGCCGCGGCGGCCGCAGCGACGGCGAGCGGTGGGCTCGCGCCGTCGACATTGGCGTCAGGGCGTGGCAGTGGTGGCGGGTCTTCTTCCTCCACGGCCACAGCCACCGCATCCGCGCCAGCCACCTCGTCCCCATCCTCGCTTCTCACCCCTGCCCTGCTCGAGCGTATTGCCCTCGGCACGTTCACCGATTCCTCCGCAGCGAATCTCTTCATGACATACCAGCGCACCGTCGCCGTCACTGCGGCGGCGCCATCGTCTGCCACCCCCACCACAACTGCGGCAACGCCAGAGAGAACCAGCAGGGTAAATCAGAGCGCCGCGCCAGCCCGTGTGGAGCGGTTCTGTTCTATTCGTGACCTTCGCGATGCTTTTTACCGGGATGCCTCGCACTTTGGTGATGCTTTTCCTGTGTTTGCAGCCGCTCGCGCACTGATCACCGACCTTTTTGCAGATTGGCAACAGCAGCCGCGTCCGTCACGCACCCCATCACGACCGCACACCACCACGGCCGCCGCTGCCGGGCCCTCCCCCGTGAAGCTCGAGCCTGATGAGCACGACATGGACAGCACCACAGCCACCCACACAACGACAATGGCATCCGCGTACCGTCTCGAGACCGCGTCGTCGTCGAGGTCAGCCCGACGACTCGCCCCCCGCGCGCCGTTCCCCCGCATCGCCCTCGTGTTTCCGCGCGGCAACCCCACAGGTAATCCGCTGCTCGTTGTGCGCCAATTCCTGCACAACCTCCGTCAGTACTTTGCGCCGTGGATGCTGTACGAGGTGAATCTCCCCTGCGATAGCCAGCAGACGGCCATTCCTGTACTTTGGCATCAACGTGGTGGCGTGCTGCTCTTGCACTGTGATGAGCCCTCGGCACAGCTTGGGGCGCTGCATCATGAAGCGGATGTGGTGATCGCGTGTGGCAAGGCGGCTGCGGCGTGGGTCGCGGCGAATGCACTGACAAGCTCTGCGCACCCCACAACCGGCACCGAGGCCGCTATGCCGCTGTACTTTGCCGCGCTGTCCGAGGTGGAAGTTGTGGCAGAGTTCACCTCGCATGTGTGGGTGCCGTACGAGCCTGTCGTTGACGGTGCGGCAGCTCTCTGTGCGGCCCTTGTGCACAACTGTCCTCCTGCCGAGGATGCGCTGGGGCTCAAGGTGGCGCAGGGTGAGGCAGAAAAGGCGTGGCGGCAACTGCAGGAGGTGGTAGGGGTGTTGACCAGTATGGAGTCGAACAACAGCAGCGATGTCGGTCGGCGTCGCCGGCGCGGTGCCTCGACGGTGCCTTCCAGAGCCGCCACTACCACCACGGCAATAGGTGGGGACCACAGCTCCACCCCCGCGCACATTCCGCCGCGGTTGGCTGAGGAGTATGCGGCGATCCCCAAAGTCATTCAGCAAGCTGTCCGGCTTCACCAGCACCTTGATCTGCTCGCCAAGGGAGAAGGAGGCGATGCTGAGCATGCGCATGGCGTGTGGAGTGCGTGGGTGCACTCCAAGGCGTTCACCAAGTCTTTGGCGCTGAGTGCAGCTGCCACCCAGCCGATCACACTGCGTGATATTCAAGTAGGAACCGCGTGAGAGACAGAGATGAGATGACATATAATAAATATATATACATATAGACCGAAGCAGAACGACCTGCTCATTGGGGATGCAGGATAGAAGCAACCATACTCGCATACACGCATAAACACAATAGTTAAACAAACAGATAAAAAATGGAACCGATAGAGGGAAAAAAAAGGGGTAAAACAGCAGTAAGGTAAAGAGAGTGACAAATTGAGGAACATGGAAAATAGGGGGGGAACGGCAGGACAAAATCCTGTGCTCTTTGTTGTGCCTCAAAAAAGACGAGGTTAGAGGACCTGTCATGTTCTCCATCCCGCGTGTGTCCTCGAGGCCTGGGATACCAATGAAAGATGGTGTTGGCCAGTATACCACTTCTGTTTCCCAATCTCACCTCGTCACATCACGTCTACGTCATGTAACTTCTCTTAAACTCTCTTTCCTTTCTTTTTTGACGTTGCCATTTTTCTGTTCGTTTGTTTCTGTTTTGTCCTTTCAAGCAAAAGCAGCTGAAAGAGAAAACTATCAAGTAAATTTGCAGCATTCTATCCGTGTCGCGCACACGCACACACAATTATGCCTGTCAAGAAGCGCGCCACACGGAGCGGTCCACAGGAAGCAAGTCCGTCTCTCTTTTCTGGTGAGGGCACCTTGTACCAGCGTGACGACGATGGCGTTTACAGCCCCCTCGGTGATGAGGGAAGCTACCGCGTGGAACTCAAGGGCAGTGCCGCGGATGGCTTCGCCATTGTCGTTAGCGAAAATCGCGACGAGGTGCTCGAGCAGCCCATTGGTGTCTCCATGACTCTTGGCTACTCGAACGAATCTGCCTCTGTGCATTGGCCAGCGGTGGTGGAAAGGGAAGTGGTGTACTTTGCGTTCCGCTTTGAAGACGGCACCAACAGCAGCGGAACAACTGTCCCTGCTAGAAACTTCATGGACCGCTTCGTGGAGCTGTTCAATCAATGCACATACAGCAGCTTGACGGGGCAGGATGTGGTTGACAAGGATGATGAGTGGTACGACTACTTGGGCGCCATGAGTACGGTCCCGCTCCCGCAAGAGGGTGCCTCCGATGACCCCGTGTTCGACGTGTGCCTGGATAAGCGCAGCCAGACGCGCACGCCCGGCTCCGGCACGGTCTGCTTTGCGGAGTCGATGAAATTCCACAACACGATCGTGGTCCGCGCGGAGAAATCACGCGTCGTTCTCGATGGGCACAGCTTCGACCAGTACGGGTTTCGACAGGAAGCTCCGATGTCCGTGGTTGGTCAAGGGGTGGAACTCACCACCAAGGGTGCCCTCCTCGACAGTGAGGAACGCAAAATGATGCTGTTCGGCAACGAGGCTGGCAAGGTGCAAGAGCTCGACCTGGAGACCGGCTCCGTCGTGCAGGAGTACCGCCCTCGCGACGAAGGCTTCAACGTGAACTCCCTCACCTACGCCCAGCACGAGGCCACCGCCGCACCGAACGTGTACACGTGTCTGGCCCCCAACGTCGCCTTCAACATCGACACGCGGCTCAACCCACGTCAGTGTGTCATTTCCGAGGAAGGCAAGGGCCTCGGTGACTACGCCATTCAGAGCAAGGCCTTCACGTGCCACGCCACGTCCAAGGCGGGGCATCTCGCGATCGGCTCGGCCGACGGTAAGATTCGCCTCTACAGTGGTCCGCCAGGCTCTCGCAAGGAGACCGGCAAGTTCAACCCCAAGACGGCCAAGACCGCTCTGGAGACCAAAACCCCAATCACCTCTCTCGCGATGACAGCCGATGGTCATTACCTCGTCGCCACGTCAGACGGCTTCGCCCTCCTCATCAACACACACTACATGGACGATGGGACCAGCAAAGACGGGTTTACGTCGCGGATGGGACAGAAGAAGCCGCAGCCCATTCGCCTGCAGCCCTCGCCCCAGCAAGTGGCACAGATTGGGGGCGAGGCGAAGGTGCACATCACGAACGCCCAATTCGCCATGTCGCCGGATGGCAATGAGGAGTGTGTGACGGCCTTGTGTGGGTCTTTTGTGCTGACATGGAGCCTCAAGGCGATCATTGCGGCGGAAGAAACGAAGCGCCGTGTGCCGTGTGGTGGCGCGACCATGGGGACATCTGTCGTGAGCGCATCGACGAACCTCCCCTCGACGGTGACGTACGTGACAAGTGACAACGTCGCGATGGTGCCGCTTGAATTCAAGAAGGACGCGCCAGGACCCAATTCACGCGCGTGGCGTTGGGGAAACTAAACACCGACCAAAAAAAAATCACTCATAGTTTTTTTTTATTCAAAACACACACGAAAAAAAAAAAGCGAAAACAGTCATGGTGATGTTGAACGTAGCGGATTATCTAGAGTGGCACTCGCGGTTATTCTATGTTGCTGCTGTTATTATTCTTCTTTCTCCCTCTCACTGTCGTTTTTTTTTTCTTTTGCTTTTGCTTTTCGTTCAAGCTACTTTCCTTTCTAATTCCCCCCCCCCCCCACGTCGACGACTCTGTGTTATGCTATCCTGATTGAAAGACACGAAGAAGAAGAAGAGAGAAAAAAGACCGTGAGCCCAAGGAACAACCGTTGCGTGTTGACATCCGAGCGGGCAGGATACCCGACGTGGTGAGTCCGAAAACGTTGAAAGGGCAAAGTCTCAGTGGTTCTCTTCATCCGCCACACTCTAATCCACACTCTTACTTTCACACACACGCGCACCTTCTCACGCATTCGCTTCCTTTCTCGCTTTGGTTGCGTGGAGAAAAAGTTCTTTGTCTTCAAAGTCTTACCGTTTTGTTTTTTGCTTCGTGCACTTGCACATCCCCAGTTTCCGGTTTACTTCCCTTTTTTTGTTTCTTTTACTACTCCCTATTGTTCTTTCTTTGCTTTGCTTTTCTCCCTTTTCACCCCACTGCACTTTCTCTATAAACAGAAAGAAAGGAAAATAAAAAACATTCATGTTCAGTATGAATCACACTCACAAGCTTCTGGCACTGTTCCTCGTGCTGGTGTGCCTCGCGCTGAGCGCATCCGCGTTCCACGCCGAGTCTGGCGCCTCCGTCGCTGCCTTTGAGGCCTTCAAGGCGCAGCACAGCAAGGTGTACGCGTCTGATGAGGAAGAAGCGCACCGCTTCCAGGTGTTCGAGCAAAACCGCCGCACCGCGCAGAACCTGGCCGCGGCCAACCCACACGCCGAGTTCCGCGCCAACAAGTTCGCTGACTTGACACTTCAGGAGTTTCGCGACCAGTACTTGCTCCAGCCCGAGTTCTTCGAGGCGCGCAAGCAGGCGGCAGCGGCGTTCCCAAAGGCCGCCTCGGCCGACCCTGCTCCGCTCAAGGCGGATTGGCGCGACCAGGGCCTGGTGGTGCCAGTGAAGGACCAGGGCCAGTGCGGCTCCTGCTGGGCCTTCTCCGCGATCGGCAACGTGGAGAGCATCTGGGCCATTTCCGGCCACCCGCTGACACCGCTCTCCGAGGAGCAGCTCGTCGCGTGTGACACCGTGGATGGCGGCTGCCAGGGCGGTCTCATGGATCAGGCCTTTGACTGGATCATGGCGAACGCGAGCGGGCAGGTGTTCACCGAGGCCAGCTACCCCTACACGTCCGCTGGCGGCAACACGGCGGCGTGCAAGAGCGAGGGTGGTGAGGTCGGCGCGGTCATCACCGGTTACGTCATGATGGAGAACGACGAGGACGCCATTGCGGCGTGGCTGGCCGCGAACGGTCCCATCTCCATCGCGGTGGATGCAATGACGTGGCAGCTTTACTTTGGCGGCGTGGTGTCGAACTGCTTCGCCACGCAGCTCAACCACGGCGTGCTGCTCGTCGGCTACGACGACTCGGCCAATCCGCCCTACTGGATCATCAAGAACAGCTGGGGTGCGAACTGGGGTGAGGAGGGCTACATCCGTCTCGCCAAGGGGTCCAACCAGTGCATGATGAAGGAGTACGGCGTGTCCGTGACGGTCGGCGACGCGCCCGGCCCGACCACCTCGAAGGCCCCGCATCCGCCCACGACCACGGGTGCGCCTGGCAGCCAATTTGTGCAGAAGAACTGCTACGACAGCCGCTGCTCCTTCCTCTGCACGGAGACCAAGTACGAGACTGGCGTGTGCACGCCGGTGGAGGGCGGCGGCTCTGCGGTCGTCACGTGCGGTGCCGAGGAGGTCACACAGGCGGTGTACCAGTCCGCGGACTGCAGCGGCACGGCGGACATCTCCACGATGCCGCTCCGCACGTGCATTCAGAGCTACCTCGGCTACTTCCAGAACGACTGCCGCAGCACCGTCGAGGCCGCGCTGATGGACGCTAAGGATGAGAAGGCGACAGCGCCGCTTCACGTGCGTGCCCACCCTCTCGGCCACCCGCGCTTCGAGGCTGAGGTGCTCAGGGCGTACGAGGAGGAGCCGCCCGTCCCTCGTGACAACAAGAAGAAGCACCACGACAAGAAGCACCACGGCAAGAAGCACCACGGCAAGAAGCACCAGGGGAAGCGCGACGAGAAGCTCTCCCGTGGCAAGAAGGGCGGTGAAGAGAAGGCCCCATCCCGCATCCTTGCCGAGCGCAAGCGTCCCGTCCCCCAAGAATGAGCCGTAACACGCAAGGGGAAAACACAAGAGGGTGTCTCTCAAAAGTGACCTCCCGCCCCCCCCCCTCCTCATTCTCTTCTTCTTTTATATTGCTTATTTCCCCCTCTTTTCTCGTTGCATGTATCCGTGCCTCCCCCGTCCTGAGGCAAGTAAAAAAAAAAAAGAGCAAGGGTGATGTTTTTTGCGGGCCAAGGTGCACGCCGCCGTGTTTTCTCCGTGTGTGTTTCCGTTTTTCATTCCACCTTTTGCTTCTCTTTTTGTCAGTGATCTTCTTTCCTCTTTTTTTTTCTCCCCTCTTTTTTTGTTGTTGTTTGTGTGTTTACCTCCACTCAAACAGCGCTCTTTCGCTGACTTTTTATGAAAAGATGACGATATCCGAAACGTCACGACACAGAAAAGGAAAAAAAAAATGACTCTGCTGCTGGGGGGTTACACACACACACACGGATGGACAGTACAAGCCGTGAGGCCGAGAATTCTGGCGACCTGTGAACGTGGTAGACACCTGTGAGTTTCACTGGTCCCCACCACTCTCTGTGTGCTACCGCTGGCCACAAACCCGAGGAGGCCCCCCCCCCCCCCCCTCCTTGCTCTTCAGTGAAGAGAAGGCAATAATACTCAAAAAAGAAAGAAGAGCATGGCGTCGCTCTCGAAACGACACCCCACACACATCACCAACAACCCCCTCTCTCTCTCACACCTCCTTTCCCCTACAAAAAAAAAAGCGAGAGGCAAAAAAAAGCTTCCCGACCGGGAATTGAACCCGGGTCACCCGCGTGACAGGCGGGTATACTAACCACTATACTATCGAGAACTTGCGTAACAGTCGTCATTGGAGACGCAGCATAGTGTTCATGTGAGGCCAACAAGCGTGTGAGGCAAAGGCCGTGGGGATGTAGCTCAGATGGTAGAGCGATCGCTTAGCATGCGATAGGTATTGGGATCGATACCCAACTTCTCCAAAGTTTTTTTTTGTCCGCGCAAAAAGAGCCTGTGGCGCAAAAAAAAATGAGGTTGGGAGTACAGACACTTTGGGTTCCCGAGTCATCACTGACCTCAGTACTAACAAAGCCTGTGGCTGCTTAACTTCACAAATCGGACGGGATATGGTGTTTTCAGCCAAGTATGGTCGTACCCAACACGTAGAAACGGGATGTCAGGCGCAAATTGGTCACGCGCGAACGACANGCGGGGACTCCGGTGTCTTCGGGGCCCTCTCTTCTGCTTTTTTTTGGCGCCGGAACTCAACGATCTCTGGAGAACCCTTTTCTGCGGAGGAGACCACCACCGACCGCGTGTGCGTATTGAGTGTTCTGGAGGTTGGCGCCACGGAGCCTTTCGGGGTCTGTGGACCGCCACTCGCCACAACGGGGAGAGGGCGATCTGCCTCTTTCGTGTTCAGCACAGCGGGTGCATTCTGAACGGTGCCCCCGATGGGCCCTGTCCCTTGCGCGCATTCCCCCCGGGGGCGAAGGGAGATGTGCGCCAGGGGAGCCAACACGAGGTTGCTGCAGCCGGCAGTCGGTGCACTAGCTTCCCCCAGCCTAAGGCAGCGCCGGCCACAAAACCACCCCCACGCGGACGTGTCCAAAGGAGGCCTGTGTGGAAGGGGCGCGGTTTCTTGAATGGAGCGCTGTTGCCACACAGTGCGTTGGTGGCGACCGAAAAAGGTGGGCATTTGGTCAGTTGTTGGTCACCTGATCTGCTACCCCTACTGCCATGTGTCAAAACACCACGTAGAAGGTGAAAGCCTGCCCCTTTAAAAAAAAAAAACCTTCTGATTGTAAATGGCCGAGCAGAAACAGAAAAAAAAACCACGTGCAGGGCGGACAGGGCAGCATCTCGGTGGTATAGTGCCCACGGAACGCCCACTCTTCCCATTCCCGATCAACACGCTGTGTGGCAACACCGCTCCACTTATTCGCGAAGCCATGCCCCTTGCGCACGTGCTTTCTCTGGGCACATCTACGGGGTGGTCGAAAGTGCATCCGGCGATGCATTCGACCACGAGCGCGGCTGGCGCAGCGCCTGCAGGCTACAGCCAACCCTGTGGGCTCTCCTGTCGTGCAACGCGCTTCACTCCTCGAAGCAATGCAGGCCACGACGATCGACCGCCCAGTGCGTTCCCCCGGAGGAACACGTGAACCGGCGGGGGCAGCATTCAGAATGCGTGCGACACGCGCCGGATACGCCCTCCGCCCGCTCTGGGTGGGGCTCCACACAGAATGGAGGGCCAGCCGGGAAGACGATGGGGGTGCGGGCGGGTACCGCACGCTCGCACGCAGGGGCTGGGCGCTGGTCAGCTGTCGCCATCGGTGTTGCGCGCGTCGCGGCCCCTCGCCCCGCTGGCCCTCCAGCCCACGCAGGGGTGGGCGCACGGAAACGGGGTGGGGGAAGCCCCCCGCCCACCCCAAAAAAGGCGACGGCCCCGCGCCGCCTGTGGCCCGGGGGAAGAGGCAGCCCGCGCGGCGTGGCGTGGGCCCCTGGCGCTGCCTGTGTGCTGCGTTCGTCTGCGGCTCTCGGGTGTGGCCTGCGGCGTGCGTGTGCCGCCCGGCACTGCGGTGTCGGGGGTGCGTTCCCTCTCGTCGGTGTGGGGCGGCGCCCACCTGCCCACCCGCCAAGGCCCGGAACCGCCGCGCCGCCGCCGACACACGCCAGGACGACCACGCGCACACATGCCCGCACACACACACAATTTACTTCTTCTCTTCTCGCGTCCTCTCATCCTCACCAGTAGTCGTTTCTTTTTGTTAAGGGTTCTTTACTATTTTTCGCGCAGCCATGACAAAGCCACACACCTTTTCCGTCAACGCTGCTCCTTTCGAGCCAACTAAAATAACAATTGGCACTGGAGAGTCAGCCTTCACTGTCACTCCTGGTGCGACGCAGTGGAAAGGCCCTCCGAAGAGCGACGGCGAAAACGAGGGTCTTTCTGCGCTGGCAAAACCATGGACACCGGCACAAACGGAGGCACCCAAGGACAGTGCTTCGGAAAAAAAAGTAAGTCCTCAAAGCCCACAGTGGACGATGGTGGAACAGAAAGGCAAAGAAATACCAATGCCAGTGCCAATGCTACCAAATGATGTGGAGAACAACCTATTTGTCCACTCTTTCTCGGCGTGGCCGCAGACGCACGTGGGTGCAGGTCTAGAGATTTACAACTACCGCTGCGCCAGGTGCTCGATCAAAACCTTGTACGGCAAGCTTTCCTCGCGAAAGGTGGATGTGGTACTGCAGAATGTTGCACGGGATGTTCCTCCGCTGTGCATTGCGCACCTCGTCGAACAGATCACCAAAGCTCGCGTCACAGCTATCTGGGTGAACGATCAGGACGCAAACGAACACGATCTCTGGCTGGAAAAGCCTGGCGTGTCTTCTCAAATGGTAGAAACACTCTCAGGACGGTTGTGGTCATGCCCCAATTTTCACGGCGTGGCTGTGTATGCCATGAATGATGAAGGGAAACAATATTTGGAGAGTTATGTTGAGGAGTATCAAAAGACCCCAGAGTACGAACAGTCGCCTTTTGCTCCCAAGTTAGTCATCGCAAAAGAACATTGACTCATTCGTTCTTTTTTTTTGTCTGTCATCTCACTCTGCTCCCTCATTCATCAAACAGCGCACGTGAACTGTTTTTTTCTTCAGTTTCCAGGGCTCAGAGCCTCTTTTTGTTTTTGTTCTACCTTTCCGTCCCATTTGAACCGGCACCCAATCTCTGACAATTGCCCAATGAAAGACAAATGTCTTCTCCCTGGGTACACTCTTAGGCAGCTGCTGCTCTTTTCACTTCCTCCGCCGTCACCGGCGGAGAAGACACACCCTGTTTTCGATAAGACCCAAACGCTGCCTGTGTCCTTCTTTGCCATTTTGAATTCCGTTGCTCTCTCCTCTTTTCTCATACATCCACGCTGTCTGCCAGAAAAAACTTCAAGCATCAACGAAACCGATCATTACCGCAAACAATACATCCAGTGTACGCAGTGGCATGTCCTCCCCCAACAATACCACTCAGGCAAAGCCACAGCCGATGAGTGCATATACGCAAGAAGAAAGTGGCTTTCACCGCACGTTTCCAGCTGTTCCAGCCACAGAGAAATTGGTCGAGACGTGCCAGTGTGGCGTGGTGAAGGCGAAACTTGTTCGGATGGGCCGCCTATACGTCACTTTACTACGTCTGTGCTTCAGCTCGTCTTTTCTCGAGTCACCCATTACGGTACCTTGGGAGGATGTGGTGTCCGTTGAGAAACGCTCGAATTTTGTTTTTGACGATATCATCGTCAAATCGCGTTCAGAAGGCGACCTCCAATTTACAACGTTTATTGCTGGTGGAACCGCACAAATGTTCAAAGTTATGAAGACGTTGTGGTCAGTGCGTGAGCGCTACGCTATGTCTGAACGAGCCGCATCTGAGCAAGCTGTATCAGAACGCGCTGCCACTCCTGCAAATGCGGCACAAGCTGAATCGCCACGCGAGTCTCGCAACTTAGCTTCTAATCCTCAGAGTCCGCGCGCAGATGAATGTAGTGAGGAAACCAACATGGCAGCCAGCGCGCGTGCTGCGGGCTCAAGCGGATTCAGCGATGTGAGCAGTGCTGCGTCATCCCGGGTAGCATCACCTGTTTTTGGCCCACAGCTGCCGAAAGCTACCCCTGCTAAAGGGAGTACTCCGCTGGACCCAGAAGATCCTCATCTCGATGACGAGGCGCAGCTACGGCAAGCTCTACCAGATCTCCCGGCGACTGAGCACGTTTCAGAGTGTTTTCAGTGCAGTTACGTCAGCGGCGTCCATCGACTGGGAAAACTCTACATCACGAATAGTGGAGTTTTCTTTTTTTCCGTAATGCTCGATGGTGTCATCAAAATTCCTTTTACTAGTGTCACTTCAATTGAGAAAGAACAAACCATGATGATCCTTGACGGCATTTCGATCAAGTTGACATCTGGAAAGACCTTCAGTTTCACCAATTTCGTCAGTCGAAACGCTGTTTTTAACGTTCTTTCAGTGTATTATACAACCGCCAAGTCAGCTCTGGCACAGAAATCCGACGATAAATCGGGCCCTATCGTCTTCAAGACGCCAACCAGCGCCAACGATGAGAAAAAACTGCCTATTTTCACCGCTCTTGACGAATTTTCTAAAGTTGCCACCGACTACGGCACATCGCTCAGTGACGCGTCGTGCTTCACAAAAGAAATGATGCAGCCACTGGAGCTGCCCGCTGGACGTACCGTCCTGGATGTATTTGGACTATGCTTTGACGACGAGACGCCCATGCTTCTTGCATACCACAAGCAACGCGGCGACACAAACCAGAAGCTGGAAGCGTGGCGGGCGTCCGCCAATGGTGCGCCGTTCTGCGGGCAGCGATTGTTCACATGCACGACCCTCGTGCGCGCGATGATGAACAAACCGTACGACTTTATCGAATACCAGCGGTACGCCCTGTTCAAGATGAACGACGCGCCCATGCTGGCGGTGCAGTTCTCCAGTCAGGTGCCCGGTGTGATGTTCGGCGACGCGTTTCGTGCTGAGTCACTCGCAGTCTTTACTCAGTCAGGCAGCGGTGAAGACGCTAAAGTGACCATGAGGGCGTATGGCTATGTCCAGTTTTTAAAGAGTGTGTGGCTGAAGGGCAAAATCAATTCGACGTCCTTAAACCAAGAGCTACCCGAAAGCTACAAGATTATGAGTTCTCTTGTCATGAAAACTGTGCAAGGGTACAGTCGGGGCACTGCAGTTGTGCCTGACCTTGTTCTGGAAACTGAAGTTCCAGCCGCAGAACCTGTGAAAACAGTTGTCATGCATGAACACCCCTTTCAACCTTTTCTCTCGTGGCCGGTTAGCAACAATAGATTGGTGAATTACGTGCAGCTCGGTCTCCTTTCCGTTGCAATGTGCTATGCCGCAACTAGCTTTGCACAAGCGTCACTCGGATCTGCGGTGAGGAAGACTTCAATAGGCCCCTCTCATCTTGACGCAGAGCCTTTTTTTTCAACTATCGTTCCACTGGCGGCATTTTTTTTCAGCATTGCTCTTTTTACAACCGTTCAATTGCTTATTTATTTATATCTTGCTCTTTTTTGATTGTGCTTTTGTTTCTTTGTTTCGTTCATACAAGGTACAAAGTTCTTCGAACACCAACACCAACTGGCCAGCGATTATGCTCTTTGGGAACAATGAATGCGTCATGAATGAACGCAGCCCTCTCCGCGCAGGACAACCAGCAGCCAATTCGGCATGTTTAATTACGCTAGTGTACTAGGTGCGCAGACACTTGTACACACTATCATGTGCTCCTCCTCTCCCAATTTGTTTAGATCTTACATGTGTTATTTTCATTGAATTGACCATCATTACCCTATTCTCCGTTTGTTGTTAAACAGTCCACACCATGACGTTCAAAACAGCGACAAGCGAGAGGGATGCATCAAAGTTTCCCTCTTTTCAAGCATTGAGTGATTTTTCTAAAGTCGCCACCGACTACGGCACAGCGTTCAGTGACGTGTCGTGCTTCACAAAAGAAATGATGCAGCCACTGGAGCTGCCCGCTGGACGTACCGTCCTGGATGTATTTGGACTATGCTTTGACGACGAGACGCCCATGCTTCTTGCATACCACAAGCAACGCGGCGACACAAACCAGAAGCTGGAAGCGTGGCGGGCGTCCGCCAATGGTGCGCCGTTCTGCGGGCAGCGATTGTTCACATGCACGACCCTCGTGCGCGCGATGATGAACAAACCGTACGACTTTATCGAATACCAGCGGTACGCCCTGTTCAAGATGAACGACGCGCCCATGCTGGCGGTGCAGTTCTCCAGTCAGGTGCCCGGTGTGATGTTCGGCGACGCGTTTCGTGCTGAGTCACTCGCAGTCTTTACTCAGTCAGGCAGCGGTGAAGACGCTAAAGTGACCATGAGGGCGTATGGCTATGTCCAGTTTTTAAAGAGTGTGTGGCTGAAGGGCAAAATCAATTCGACGTCCTTAAACCAAGAGCTACCCGAAAGCTACAAGATTATGAGTTCTCTTGTCATGACAATTCTCTCCCAGAAGAGTGCTGAGGTTGCATCAGTGGTGGAACTAGTACCAGAAGAGGCTCCTTCTGTCCCCTCGTCAGAAGAAGTGGAGCCGCAGCCAAGTGCAATCAAGCCGCAAACGGTTCAACTTCGTGGAAGGCTCGTTTGTGCAACGCTTATTACCATCTGCTGTGTCTGTTTCGCCGCTTTTAGAGGCCTACTCCAGGCCTTGGGCCTTCCGAATGGAACGCCAATGATGTCATGTTATCGTCAGGCCTTGATCATCATATACCTCATCGCTCTATCTGGCAGTGTCGGCCTTGCGGCTCGAGTGACTGCTATTCTCTGATGTGCATGAGTGTGTCTGCTGTTCTCAGCGACCTTCCCTTGTGCGGGTTCATATACCGTTCCTTTTGCTTTTCTTCGTTATCGTTGCCTTTTTCTTCTTTCTTTTCGCAAGTACTTCAGCCACCGCGTTTCTGAATATGGGTCTACCCTCCTCTCCCCCCTTTCCCCGCTTTCCTCAACTCGAGAGATCGCCGCAACGAGCCGATATGTGCTGGGAATGACCTTTGGTTTGCTGAGGTGAAATCGACCAGCCATCTCTGGGCATGCGACAACTCGGGCACCGAGAAAAGGAATCGTATCATCACCTCAACTCACTGCTCCTTGCTCGTTTGCGTCCTCTACTTTGCTATTTGCACACTTTTTTTTCGCGGCGCCTTCAAACCCCCAAAGGAAGCTGTTGTGTTCCTTTTTTTTTTTTTACACTGTGCGTAAAATCTCACATCTTTTAGAACTCCCCAAACATCATGTATTCTCTGGGCAGTTACTCTCCTGCACCGCCAGAGCGCGACGAACGGGACACCCGCTCTTCTAGAGGAGGGGACAGCGAAGCTTATTACTATGTACCCATCGCACCGTCTTTTGCACCTCCAGCGTCAACATCACAACATTATGGCTTTCGGCGAAATGGATCGAGTCGACAGTCGTCGGAGTCAACGCGGAATGGGCGGAAACAGGGCTCTGGTGACACTCGACGCCATGTCCGAGAGGGCAACGTAGAGCCTGTTGGAGAATCGCCACAGATGGTCAATTATGCTGGTCCGTCGAGCGCAGATCGGGTCCAAGGGCGGGGGCCAACCCACACCATACAGAAAGAGACCGTTGATTCACAAAGGAGCTCTTCAGCTCCGCAGTCTCCGTCCAGGCTGTCCGCCTGGACTAGCGCAGGAGTCCATGGGGCAAATGGGAAGCACGAGGTGCCCACCAATATGCTCAGCCACGCTACAAGTGATGCGACAATGAGCTCTAGCGGTGCTGCTGATGCTGCTCGCAGTGGATTGATCCTGTCCCGAGAACAGACGGAGCGGTATAACGCGTTCGTCAACGGGAGCCCTTTTAGCCAACGCCAAGCACAAGTCAAAGCCCTCGAGCTCATCCAGTACTGGCTATCCTCCCCTGAGACCGGGGAGCAAATTGACGACGCAATCCGGGATGTCATGTTAGAGTCGGAGAAGTCAAAGGCCGCGATGGGGCACGTTGTACAGGCGTGGGGCTCCGACAGCCCAGATGCCAAATCAGAGAAAAACAGAGGCAACAAAGCGCACGGAGCTGAAAAGACGCGCAGTCAGCAAAAGAGCCGCCCCAGCCTTGAGCCGCAGCTCATTGAACTGGAGGGCAACTCCCCGGTGGCGCCTAACGGCTCCAGCAAATCAGAGAAGCCGAGGCAGCGGAGCGACTCCGATGGCTCTTCACCAGGCAGCAGGCCCACCACAAGTCTTTCATCGATGCGCGGGGATGGAGAAGGGTCAGCAGCTCCCAAGGCAAAGACGACACAGTCAACCAGCGCCACCTCTTCGAACGGAACACCGCAAGCCCCAACCACAACGGACAAGCAGTCTGGTGGGTGCACTTCTCCACAACTACCCGCTGGGCAGGCTTCATCTGGTGATGTCAACGAGTCAACACCACAGTCTGCCTCGTTTCGCCGTCGTTACGACAAGAGCGACGACGGGGTGGCGGAGGCCCATCCATCCGAGGAATCCAAGAAACAAGCGTCGCGCGAGAAGAGGCGGAAGGAACACAAACATTCGGACCACCGCGCTGACGAGAGCGCGTCTCAACGTAGTCGTGGCGAGTCAAAGGAGGTGCCGCAACCCACAGACACACAACCCTCAGCGTCTCCAACACCCTCGATGGTGCCCCACACACCATCACCAGAGCCTCCATCCGCTGTGGCGCCAAAGACAGTTCGCCCGCCAGCTGTTTCCCTTGAAGAGATCCCACGCTTCTACTTCCCATTAGGGAAACCGCTGCTGCTGCAGGAAATCCTCAACGGGCCGACCTCAACGAAAATAGAAAACCCTCATTTGAAGATGGCAGAAGGAATGGCTCTTCCGACTACTATTCTGGATGGGGGACCCAGTGGCGGTGCACAGGCCACTGCGCTCGCAGAGGCACAGCATCCCTCCAGCTCCAAGCTGTGCCCACTCTCAACACTGCGTTGTGTCGAGGATTGCCACGTGGGGCAGTACATCCAGCGCGAATTCTCCCGCCTGCCTCCAGCTCCAAAGTTCGATGTAAAGTCCCGAGTACGCAGCGCTGGACGCTTTCGCAGCTCGAATGGGACTCCACTTGCAAAACAAGAAGCCGCCTATCGTCAGAGTCTTATCCAGTGCATGCAGCGCATTTGTGTTCAATGCTTCGGCCTCCCACGGTACTTCAGCTACATCATCGTTCGGTTGATTCAGCGTGAGATTGTGGAGGGGCTGAGCCTCAACTCCAGTTTCCGGGGCACCAAATCACCGAGCACTCCCGCTACAGGCTCAGTGGACGGGGGAAATCCCAAAGCTGAATCCGCCGCCACCACTTTGATCACCGCACAGCACTTGAAAGACTTCTACAACACGCACCTGCGCGGTAAGGAAAGCCGCCGGCGCATCTTTGACGTGTTGGTGCTGTCCGCGTCGCTTCCCAGAACAGAGGATGGAGTGGGCCCCAGAGGCACCACGCTGGACGCGGGGCGACAGCGCACTTTTCTTCTTCCAACAGATTTCGTCCCCTACCTCGAGGTTTTGCTGCAACACCACCCCGGCCTTGCCTTCCTCCGCGAGACACCTGACTTTCAGAGCAAGTACGTGGAGACAGTTGTGTACCGCATCTTCTACGAGATTGACCGCTTTGACAGAGGACGCATTAGCTTCTCCGAATTCGCCAACTCCCGTCTCATCGATGCATTCCGGCAAGTTGATGCGACAGAGGACATCAATACGGTCTTGCTATTCTTCTCATACGAACACTTTTACGTCTTGTACTGCCGCTTCTGGGAGCTCAACGAGACTCGTAATATGCAACTTAGCAAAGAAGACTTGGCACGGTACGCCCCTGAGGACACGATGAATCCCGTGATCGTCGACCGTATTTTCGCTGGAGTCGCACGCCCTGTGCGCTGCCCTGTGAAGGATCGCATTGGCTACGAGGACTTTGTCTGGTTTTGCCTCTCAGAGGAAGACAAGTCCACACCCAGTGCGATTCGGTACTGGTTCCGCATTCTCGACCTCGATGGGGACGGCGTGCTCTCACTGTACGAACTACAGAGCTTTTACGATGCCACGAGGAACAAGATCGCGGAGTATGTCGTTGATAATGTTATTGGCTTCCACGATGTCGTGTGCCAAGTGTTTGACATGTTACGTCTACCACGGTATCGACCCCTCACGCTGAAGGACTTTCTACGCGAACCAGAGGGTGCCCATGTTGCCCTTAGTATGCTCACAAACGTTGTCAAGTTCTTACAATTTGAACAGCGCGATCCCTTTGTGGCACATCAGGATCGACTTCTCGGAGGCCTGGAGCAGAGTCGATGGGACCGTTTCGCTCGTATCGAATACGACCGAATGGCGCAAGAAGCGGACGAGTAAGTGACGTGAGAAGGGGAGAACGACACACTCACATATTCCATTGAAAAAGAAACGACGTATGCGGGTTGAAAACAACAGCAATAACACGATGAAAAGATATATTATACACACAGCGGGCCGCCTTGATTTGCTTTATTGTTATTGCTCAGCGGCTTCGCGTCATTATCTTCGAATACTCGTTACATTCATATACACACCTGGGCGCACACCGTCCTTTTCTTTCACGCATACATGCTATGTATGCATTCAGTGTATGAGTGGTCACGTGCATACATGATCTATCGCTTTTTTTTTTGTGTATGTTGGGGGGGGGGGGGGGGGGGGGGGGGGGGATGGGTGCGACTTATTCTGTTCTTTCCCCCCCACCCGTTGCCGCGATTGGCTGTTTTCCCTCTCAATCCGTTTATTGCATGCCCCGTGCGGAGCGCTGAAGTGTTTTCACCCCGTAACCGACAGAAATATCGCGAAACCAACACGACTAAAAAAAAAAAAAAAAAACCACACACACACACACGAACACAGTTGAAAATTGTATTACTTCATGTCCTCCACACACACACACACTTATCAGAAAGAGAGACCAAACCCAATACCGCGGCTGCCTTTATGCCCTGGCGTGGACCACCGGCAGGCGTGATTCCGCCTCTATCTCGTCCTGGCCTTTCCTGCTCCCCCTCCCCTCCCCCCCCTCGCACGGATAGCTTCATCGTGCCAGCGACGCGTGAATGACCACGGTACCTTGACAGCATCTATGCTACGACCATACAAGTCATCATTTCGCCATTTCATCTTACGCCCGTTTATTTATTTATTTCCGTTTTCGCATTGTTTCTCTGTCACCTTCTGCGTTGATGAACACCTTTATGCTGTCTTTTACCTGTGAATACACTCAGAGTTCACACACTAAAGAAACGGTTGACGATGCGCACGGCAAGGTGGCTTCGGTGCGCTGCAGCGGCGGCAGGCGGTGTCGAGCCGGCAGTGGGAGCGGCAAACCCGACTGCGGAGATCACAAAGCCTAGGGGTGCGGCTCCAGAATCGGCAGCCGCGCCGCCTTCATCCTCTGACGCACCGCCAAGCAAGACCGAGAAGAAGAAGAAGCCCGCTGCGAAAACAGTGAGCTTCAACATCTTGCGTTTCAAGCCGTGGCAGACGGTGTCGCTGGACGGGAAGGGCACGAGCGAGGCTGTTCCGGCTGTTCTTTACCATGGGGATAAGCTCGGCCCACGTCCTCTGGTCATTCTGGACCACAGTGCACAATCTCTCAAACCAGAGGACTGCACTGCCGCGGCCAAAAAGTATGAAGCCATGTTGTCACAGTTGTCGTGGGGTTACGGGGCTGTTTACATTCCTCTCTGCACAACCGCCGAAGGAGACTCCACGATGTTTTTGCAGGATTCCAGCCGGCAGGTGTGCGCGACACTCGATGCCCTCGACGTGCGGTGGTCTCACTTTTTGACGCACGGCTACGGCGCTTTGGTGGCGGCAAGCATGGCGGCGTCGACGACGTGCCCTCATCGTCTGGGGACCTTTCTCTTGCTAGACACGCCTCTCATTACACCGGAGCTGGTGGAGAATACAGCACAGCGCGTAGACATCGCCAAGGCCACGGAGGATGTGAACGTGCCTGAGGCCGAGCTGGCTTTTGCAAAGGAGAACTTGCTCAGCCACTTGGAGGGCATGCTGCCCTACGCGGATGACTCTGATAAGATCCTGTACGAACAGCACCTCTTCAACCCTAGTGCGATATTTCGTGACGGCGGTCTTGTACGTGATGAGGCGACCTACGTCCCTGTGCGGTACCTTTCGCAAATCTACCACCCTCTTCAGATGATTGTGCCCAGCAGCAAACCACTGATGGACGTCGCCGCACACAAGGACTTGTTTCGTGTGCGCCGCCCAGCAACGATCAAGACTGCCTCGTGCCACGCAGATTTGTTCACTAGCGGGGCAACGGAAGTGGCAGACGTTGTTCGCGCGTGGATGCAGCGATTTGAATTGGATGTTGTGCTCGCGCGCCGTTACGAACAGGCGTCAAAGGAGATGGAGCAGCTGATGCAGACCAGCGCGCCGACGGGCGGTGACGGCGCTGCCGCTGCAATGGACAGGGAGCCCAAGAAAAAGAAGAAGGAAAAGAAAACGAAAAAGTGAGAGCGCGAATGAGCGTCATGACTTTAGGAGCCGCTTATTTTTTCCCCGGCTCGTAGCTTTAAAGAGACAATTGAACTGTCCAGCATGCTTATCTCCTCTTTTTTTTCTTCTTCTCTCCCCCTTTTCTCCATCCTGCTGTCTTTGGTGAACCTGACAGGGCAATCGAGAAGAGAGACGAGAGGAATAGGCCGGTTGCACATTCTACCCACAGAGCTTCTCCCCCTTTGTTTTCGAGCTCAAACAAACAAACAAACAAAACAATTACCGTGTGTCTGCTGCTATTCGCATAAAGGGCATCGGAAAAGGCGAGGGCGGGCACGACTCAGGCTCTCAAAAAAATTGTGTGGACACCGCCTTACGCTGGCTAGTGCTCTCATCACTTCGTTCGTCCTCATTGTCGCGGTTGAGGCCCGCTTTTGCCGCTCATCAAACAAGAAGATGACGCGTGCTCACTGGTCCGTGTGTGCGTGCGCCAACCAGAATAGGAAACCTATTCTCTTCTTCATACATGAACACGTGGCGTCATACGATGAATCTGCGCTGGGTGACTGGTCCTGGGGCACAGTTTGTTTCTCGATTACTTCACATCTCGACTCAGTTCTTCGCTTCTTCTACTACGCCCCCTAACTTTCCCGCTTCTCACCTTTTCTTCTCACCCACCAGCAACTTTTTTTTCAAGCCTCTTTTCCCCCCATCGTGTTGATCTTGAAACGCATAAGGGACTGCGTACGCGGAGCCATTTCTCGCCAATCATCATCTGCTTCTTAACATCTCTTTTTCTTTTTCTCTCTCTGCCGTTACTGTCGTCGCTCTTCCGTGCCTTGACCTTCCTCACACGCGACATCACTGCGTCTCTTCATATCGCGCACTCCCTTCTCATTGTTAGTTTCTCCGCCTTTCTTGGAACGCACGGCCTCACCACTTCAAGACCGAAGGTGCTGTCAGGCTAGGTGCATCTTCATCTTTCTCCATTTTTGTCTTTCTTTCGTTGTGCTTCTTGCAAACCAAAGACGTAAACGCGCATACGCACACACACAATCATGTCCACGAACGCAAACGAACTGAGCCCCACTGACAGGACAAGTACAGCGCGAACCACCACTCATAGTCGCCGCTCTGCGCGCCCGAATGGGGCCGAGGCAGCACCAAACAAGCTTCAGCGCCACCGCTCAGGACACGCACAACAAAAGGATGCGGCTGACGCGGCGGCAGCACCGGAGCCGGTGACGGCTGTACCCCGAGGCACGATCGCGCGCACTGCGGCCACGGCTCCCGCAGCCACAGCAGCAAATGGCACGGCCAAGACAACAACAAAGTCAGCAAAAGCCAAGGGCCGCACACCCATGGCGTCCACTACGGGTCGCCCTTCCACCGAGCAGCCTCGCTCCTCCACACGCGTGTCGCCCTCGACTGGCCGCCGCAGCACATCGCGGGCTGCTGCGACTGTCGGTGCTTCCACCGCGCGGCAGGCGCCTCGCCGTTCTCCTGCCCCAGCCACCACAAGAAGCGCCACCACGCCCACCGCAGGGACTCGCTCGGGCTCCCGCCCGCCGACCACCGCTGCCGGGGGAAAGACATCGCAACATCACGTGCTTCAGGCTGACGACCCGGTTTTCATGCAGATGCGCCACCAGCGTCGTGCGTCGTCGACGGGCAGCGCCGTGTCCGCATCCGTCTTCCCAGCTGACCAGCGCTTCGAGCTCCTGGCGACCTTCGAGCCGGTGCCCGAGCTGCCGGAGGGCCTCGAGAAGGAGTTGGTTCGGCAGTACACGGAGAACTTGCTGCACCTGCCTCTGAGGGATGTCGAGCGCGTGGTCGGGGCGATTTGCCACGACGCAGACTGTAAGCTTGTCATGACTTACATGAAGGGCGAGCAGCTGCGGCTGAAGGCCGAGGCCAGGCGAGAGCGCCCCGTGTCGGTACCGCCCGGTGGCTCCACGACCCGACGCACTGGCACATCTGGGACAGCCACGGTAGTGAGCCCGGCCACCACCAAGACGAAGAGATCCAAAAAGACGACCAAGCATGCCGAGGCAAGCGCACCCGCAGCGACGGAGCCAAAGCCGGCGTGGGTGAAGACGGTCAGGGTAGGCGAAACCACCGCGGAGGCTTCCCAGCGTGCGCGTTCGGGTCGCATTACATCCCGGCCGGCCTCGTCGTCTATCATGACCAGCCGCCGTCGTGGGGCGGCCAACGCTATGACGCCGGCGGCACAAGAGGCTGCACTCAAGCGCTTCAACGCGGCCTTCTCCAACGAGGTTCGTTACGTCTTCTTGGAAGATGCGGGCCACCTTTGCCACTCAAGGCGCCTCCGCTTCTACCACGAGCAGCCCGCGATCGTCCGGGAGAAGAACATTGCGATCCCGGATGAGGTCCTGCGACCTGTGTATGGGCAAGTAGTGAACAAGCTGCTCTTCCGCACCTTGGGTTGGTCGGAGCAGGAGTGCAAACCGTATACTCCCGCTGTCGTGGATATTGTCATTGCTCAACTGAACGGCTCCCAAGAAGCAGAAGAAGGCGATGACTCACCTATGCGCATTACCCAAGGGAACTGAGCAATGCTTCTCCCCGACAGTTACACATACACAAAACTAACAAACAAACAGGCGAATAATAGGTATTTCCGCAAACAAACAAACAAAAAAGAATGATCGATCAACCAACCAAGCAAACAAATAAACAAAAAGAAAACTCGATGCGAAACAAAGGCTGGTTGAATGTGTGTTCTTTTTTCAACCTTTTGTTCGCTTTTTTCTGTTTTTTTTTTGCCCCACACTCCCCATCGACTTTTTTTTTCTTTCATTTTAAAGTTCCTTTCTCGTTTTTTTTTTGCGTGTGCGATGACGATTACCCAGACTTACAGCTGTTTCCCTGTACCAACCATTACTTCCCATCCCTATGCGAAGAATGCATGTTGATTGTTTGTCTCTTTCTCCCTCTCTTTCTTCTCCCCTCCTCACGTTGTTGCTCTTCTTGTTGTCGCCGTCACTTTCCTGAACATGCGTCTGTTCATCTGCCTCTTCTGTTAACGTTTTTTTTTTTTGAATTCTTGGGCTCACTCTTGCCGGCTCGTCTCATTCCACCCCGAACTTGGATGCAGCTGGTGCGAAGCGGCAAAGTTAGCGGGAGACGGAGAGCGGAGAGAATGACATTCATGTGCAGGGGATAAAAAGGACCAGTGATACAGAACCGGTGCTCCTCTCTTTTTCTGAGCTGATGCCCCCCCCCCCCTCTTCGTTCCTTTCTGTCTCCTCCCCTTTTTTTGCAAACAGTGATGAGCGTGCTTGGCTTCAATTAATTCACCATCCGTAAATGTTGTGGTGACTGTGGAGTTTCCTCACTCTGTTGATTCCTCTTTTTTTTTGTTTTTTTTTTTGTTGTCTCGCTCGATTGTCTTGTGGTGTTGTTTTTGTTTTTGTTTTTGTGTCTCTTCATTTGACTTGTGTGTGTGTGTTGTCACACTGACTTTTCGCGCCTTTGCAAAGGGCTCATGCCCCTTTCCCCTCTTTTTTTTCTTTCCTTTCGAGAACGAAAAAAAAAAAACCGTATAGCTGATGGCAGGAGTATTCGACTTAAAAGGGCACGCACAGAGTAGTGCTTGGCAACGTGACCGACTAGACGTGTCATGAGATTCAATTGGGCAGCCTATTTTACGCACCTGCGAAGGCGGCTACACTGCATTTAAAGCAAGCACAGGAGCAATTCACGGCGCTCTCACTTTGTTCAGAGGCCCACCGGCAACAGAGATGAACTGTTGCCAGCACGAGTGGATACCGCACCAAAATATATATCATCACCGTATTACAGACTTTTCTTCATCACACCTCAACAATACTTCCCCCCCCCTCTCTCCCTCTCCTCATCTGACCTACGACTTGCATTACCACAAAAGCAAACACACACACACACACACACACACACAACAACAACAACTTTTACCGACTACCATGTCCACCGAACAGTTCGACGCCGCCGTGCAGTACGTTCGCTCTCTCCCCAAGGATGGCCCCGTCCAGCTCGACAACAAGACCAAGCTTGAGTTCTACTCGCTCTTCAAGCAGGCCACCGAGGGTGACGTGAAGGGCTCTCAGCCTTGGGCTGTCCAGCTCGAGGCGCGTGCCAAGTGGGACGCGTGGGCGGAGCGCAAGGGCATGAGCGCCGACGACGCCAAGAAGGCCTACGTGCAGCGCTTGGTGGAGGTCACAAAGGAGAAGGGCCACCCCTGGAATGGTCAATAAGACCGCCTGAGAGGCAGATCCTGGCTTCTTGGCCAGTGATGCGGCTTTCGTTCCTGTTTTCTTCTTCGAGAATGCCCTCATTGGTTCTCTTGTATTCTCTTTGTTTTTTTTTATCGGTATCTAATTCAGGGCTATACGCCGCGCTGTAGACTGACAAAAACACGAATGAAGCCCAAAAGGAAAGAAAAAAAAAAGAGAAGTGACGAACAGTATGCTGTGAGGGCAGACATATCTCTCCTTGAGGTCTTTCTTTTTTTCTTTCTCTCTCTCTCTCATTCGAACACAGTGCAGCAACGAAAAAAAAAAAAGAAAAAAAAAGAAATGTACACGCCTGTTGTGTCAGTGGGACGGCTGAAATGAAAAAGAAGATGTGGTTATGATGTGCTCTCACTCGCACTCTCACCTTCTTTCTGATTGTTTCTCATTGACGTGCTATGCGCGCGCGCACACACACACACACAAAAAAAAAAAAAAAGAGGCCTTTTCAGTCAATCCCAACGCCGACGAATGTGAAGCACGCATACACCTACGTCACTGCATGTCCCTCTTATCGTGCCACAGATGATCATTGAAGGGCAAACAACACCAATACTAGCAACACTCTCAGCAACACTGTAGTGTGGTGATGGTGGGACTCCTCGTAAAGATAGCATGAAAGGTACGTTCTCTCTCCCTATCTGAGCCCATTGCATGCTGACCTTCAGTCAGTTTTTCTTTTCCACTTCCAGCACTTTTTGCAGAGCGACCAAAAGAATGCGTTTCTACATCGTGAGACAACCAATCGAGTTTGTCGCGTTCCCGCTCATGTACCCCCGTTTTGTCTGCACTGAAGAGCAAACAGGACTGTGCTCTTTATGTCTGTGGCGTGCAGGCCCTCTTCTTCAAAGTAATCTCCCATTTCTCAAAACGCTTACTTATCACTATTCTATCTTTCTTCTGTTGCACACCCAACGTGATCTGCTGCTTTTTTTTTTTCTTCGTGGCATCGTGTACATTTCTATAAAGAGAAAAAAAAGACAGCTTTTTTCACATTTCCTCAACAAACACACACAACTAAACAACTTAACAATACCGACTTCTCACGCCATGAAGACCGCATCGTTCCACGGTTCCCTTGTGTTTCTGCACCTGGCAGAGAATGCGATTGGAGCGGTCAACACGGACGGCACTGGCTATCGCAGGCTGCTCACCCACGAGTGCGTGTGCCCCGATGGACTCGCTCTCGACCTCTCCACATTCCACCAGACGAAGAAACTGGAAGATGTGTGCCTCATATGGACTAACATGGGCGCTCCCAAGCCTGACCCGAAAGAGAAGGATGGCGGAGATTGGCACAGCCCTGATGGCTTTTTGGCCACCGCCACGCTGCTCGGCGGGGATGCGTCTGCCAAGAAGTTGCCCCTCCGCGCACCCGAGAACGTCTTCAACACGAAAGGTGAGCGCGTGGTCCCCCGGTTTCCTTCCGCCGATGCCTTTTTCACCACGCTGAAGCAACTGACCATCAGCCATGACGGGCGCAGCGTCTTTGCGTGTGACCGCGAGGGCCATTGTGTGAAGAAGTACAACCGCGACACGCACGAAGTGGTGCCGCTGTTCTTTTCCGATGACATTCCTCGTCTGATGGAGGAGAGCAACAAGGCCTTCACTCCGGGAACGGACGAGGACAAGATGCGCTTTTGCGTCGGCATCACCCTGGATGAGCTCCACAACCAGATCTACTTCACCCTGAAGGGCCCCACGCGCGGCGGCCATGGCCGCATTATGGCCGCGCCGTACAACTTTGCCACACGCAATGTGCCCACCATGGCGGGCATTCCTGACGGGGCGGAGGGCGTCGTGGATGTGTCTGCGATTGTGCCCTTGATGGAGAACCTACCAGAGCCCATCGATCTGCTCTTGGACAGCAAAGGTGGTTATCTGTACTGGACTGACCGCGGCGCGGAGGAGCTCGGCGGCTGCTCGCTGAACCGCGCACCCTTGACGTTCACAGCCGGCGTCCCTCAGTTGGGCAAACTGGAGACCCTCATCACTGGCTTCGGTGACGCCATCGGTGTGACTTGGGCCGCGGAGGAGGAGCCCGCCTCTGATGTGGCTCGCCGTTACATGTACGTCACCGATGTTGCAGGCCACGTTTACCGATGCGACCTGAACGAGAAGACCAAGACGTGCATCTACAAGGGTGATAAAGGCATCACTGGCATTGACTACATTCCTGTGAGCCTCCCTGCCTAGCCTCTGCGATGCCAATCGGGTGAGGGTGGAGGTGGAGGGCTGAATCCAGCTTGACACGCAGACAAAAGGTGCTACCTTGACACCTCTCTCCCCTTGTTCCGTGACCGTCTCTCTTTCTCTTTCTTTTTCCTCTTTTTTTTGTTCCTATTTCGTTTCGACACCATTTTATCGCCTTATTCATGCCCTGATACGCTCAGGGAGAAGACATGCACACAAACACACACACACATAAATCATAAGAAAGCACGAAGTCTGTTAGCTTTCGTGGCTCTCACTCACCGTTGCAACGGATGATGAGTGGCCCATTTTATTGCTCACCAGCTATTGTGTGATTCCTTTTTTTTTTTCAGACAGCATTTGCTTGTTTGAGAAAACGCTTTTTCCCTTTTTTTCTCTTCTCTTCCCTTTTCTTTTTTTCTTTCTCCTTTTTCTCTGTTGTGCCTATTTGCTGGTTTCTTTGTCCTCCTTTTTTTCTTTTCTTCCTTACGACTACGATCCTCCAGTGCACAATCAGAAGAAAACAGTTAAACAGCAGCAACAACAACATAAAAGATAACAACGCTGGATATCACTGGCTTATCTCGGCAAGAGCTGCATGCTTCTTGTGTCAAAAAAAAGAAAGATAAGAACAGTATCTGCAACAAGTAAACACACACACACACTTCCTTTGCCTCCCGTTACTGGAGAGAAAGGGAAAACGGTATTTGACTCAACGTAGTTCTTCGGCCCGACAACAACACCAATATCAGAAGAGCCCTGCGCGACATAGTTTCAACGCTCGAGCCTCTCTCTCATTGACATTTCTCACTTCCTCTGGCGCCGCGCTACACTTGTTGTTGACTATGCCACATGCTACACACACGCGTACACCCACAACCACACCCGCACCAACACACACTTTCCTTTTCTGTGACTCGCCCTCATCGCCCTTCTTTCTCTTGCTGGATACCCACGCAACACGGAACGGATCATCACTGCTTGTCCCTGCTTCTCCGAACAATCACCACACACATTGCATCACCAGGAAAACAACAGTATTAATAATACACGCACGTATACACACTCGCACACACACATCGGCTTATAGCAACGTATCCAAACTATAGGAAACAAAGAATAAAGAGTGTTCACTTCTCTTAAATTTGCAGTAAAAAGCACACCCTTGGCCACAGCACTCTTTTCCAAGTCTCTGTTTTTTTTTCTTTTCCCTTTCCTTTCTTTTGTTCGTTTTCTCTCACCACATTTCAGTTGTTAGGAAACGTAACTGTGTCTTTTTTTTTTTTCACTGCCTCTCTTGTGCATTTCTCTCATTCTCTCTCCAGTTCACCTAGTTCGTCTTCCCGGGGTTCGCTCATCACAATACGTCCGACTACGAAGGGCATCACACACGCTGGGAGGCCATTCCACATCGCAGACCATGGCATCTTCTTCACGCATCGCCAAGACCGACAGCACGAATGCTGTGTCGGCGACAACGGAGCTGTACCACCCCAAGATGTTCTTTCCCGCACCGGAGGAGGCGATGGACCGGCTGTACTGCCCTGTGAACTTTCGGGATCCACTGTACCCGGTGCAAGCAGCATTTGACGAGGGTGTGGCGTACGTGCGTAAGATTCCTGCCAAGTACATTCACGTACCGGACTTGACGCGGCTTCGCTTCTACGCACTTTTCAAGCAGGCCTCTGAAGGTGACATTGATGAGAGCACTGTGAAGCAACCGAGTATGATACGTGACTGGGAGGGCTACTGGAAGGTGTTTGGGTGGCGCAGACTCAAGGGCACCCCGCGTGAGACCGCGCGTGATGATTATGTCAGGCGACTAGAACAACAGATCGCCAAGAACTCGAGTGTACGGTGGGCCCCGCCCGAAGACCCCTGGGAAGCGTTCTACGAAGGTGTCAACATCGTGCGTATACTTCCGAAGAAGCCCGTAACGCTGCCTGACACGCTTCGCGCCGCGTTCTACGCGCTTTACAAGCAAGCCACCGTGGGCGATCTCCGCGCATTCCAGCAGACGGATGCGGTGCGTAAGAACAAGCAGTACAAGTGGCTGCGCGAGCGTCCTAGCAAAGCCGGGTCCTTTGACCAGCTTCGCTACGACGCGTGGATGGCGCTGGATGGAGTCACGAAGAGGGAGGCCATGTGCCGTTACTGCGTCGACCTTTACCGGGAAGCGTGCCGCTACGGTGCCGTCTGGAGTCCGCCAGGTACAGAGGATCACATGGAAGTCATTGGTGATCAGCGCACCGCGAAAAGCAAGCAGCGAGGATCTGCATCAGGGACAGATGTGTGTAGCACAACACCTTCTGCTCTAAAAGAAACTCGCAGTGATGACGACTCCGATGAGAAGTTCTTCCTCGGAAGTAAAAAGTAACACTCAGAGTGAGTGCTAATACGCGCTTTTTTCTACTTTTTTATTTCTCTCTTTCGTTTCTTGTCGGTCTGCACAAATATGCGAAAACTGAAGACCATGTAAGGGCACGCGAAGCCATGACAACTTCCACATTGCTGTTACACCTTTCTCTCTCTCTTTTTGTCTTTCTTGCGTGTTTGACGTGTTTCCTTTTTCCAGGATGTTGTGAACATTTTTTTTCCCGAAGCCACACTGGACAACCTTGAAGCTTTCATTTTGTGCTGTAAGCATCCAGATTGCCAACTCGACGACCACGCGCTTTTTTGTTCCCTTTCTTTCTGTTTTTATACATGTTAGCTATGATATAGACTTTTCTCTTGGGGTTTCTTGGTCTCGACGCTCTTTCAGAGGGCATTCTATGATTCACTCTGTCTTTTTTTTTTCCGTTCCACCCTGGGCCATAGTTTTTCTTTCTGGCTCATCACAAGTTTCTCGCAAGATGTGCATACTGCTTTTGATGGTCTTTTTTTTTTCCTTTTTTTTTCTTCTCACATGTGCATGTGTCTGTGACATCAATTCACGCACTCGCTGCCCCGAGGGGTTGCCTAGGCGGCTTGTGCATTTCAAAAGAAGTAAAAAGAAAAACACAAGGAATACTCGCACAGAGGAATAAACAAACAAACAAACAAAGAGATCACTAACTTTCAGGAACACGCATTTCTGCTGTTTTCCCGGCTGCATTTCAACACATGGCACACGAACGGTGTGTGGAAGGTGCACTGCACTGCTGAATTCTCTGTAGTCATTTAAGACGAAGGCATGCAGCGAGAAATTAAACCCCGGTGAATCGTGCTCGCAATAAAGCAACGAGGAACTGATTGTATCGCTTCTGGACTCGAGGTGAGGCACGAACGCATTCTCTTGCGCTGAACGTGGCCTCCATCACATCTTTTATCTCCCATGTTCTTCCTTCTCACACCGTGCTCAACTGGTTCTTCATTTGTTTACACGCACCTTTCTTCTCTGTACTTTTTTTTTTGTTTTCTTTTACAAATCGATTCATGTGAACTCGTTGCGTATATGTGTGAGAAAGCTACGCACAATATACTACACATTTATCTGGCAAGACGTCAACGATAACACACACGGAGAGAGAGTTTGACTGAGTGGTCACGTCGCGGCACACACAGAGTGAAAGAAATTCCGATCAACTTCCCTCGAGTTTTTTTTTGCGTTCGCTTTTTTTTTTGTGGCTTTGCACACGTGTGACCGCGCTCGTCATTATTTGATTTAGAAGTTCCTCATTTTTTCCTCCCAATTTTGTCTTCATCGTGTTCTTTTTCCTCTAAGCTTCCGAGAAAAACTCATTTTTTGCCCGCACCAAGGACGAATTTTGAAACCGCTACACACATAGCTAGCCACACGAGGAAGTCAATACGCACTAGCGTGTTGTTCTCGCGTGCTCTTCATCTGTGTTGATTTGTTTCTTCATCTTTTTTTTTTTTGATTTCTTGTCCCCCCCCTTTTTTTTTTTGCGACGTTAGCGATGACATCTGCCACATTCGGTGTCGAGCCTGACCAGCTGCGCACCCTCCTCGACGGTGATGCGCCGGCTCTGCTCAAGTCTCTCGGAGGCCCGAAGGGTTTGGCGACGAAGTTGCGTTCCAGTTTGACACACGGTCTCGAGGACGACGCAGCCACCTTGGAAGAGCGGAAACGCATCTTCGCGGTGAATCAACTCCCAGAGGCGGAGGAGGCGACCTTCATGGACATGGTGAAGGAGTCGTTGGAGGATAGAATGGTGCAAATCCTCATTGTGAGCGCCATCATCTCCCTCACGCTGGGTCTCACGGTGCCCGATCCCGTCAGCGGTGTCGTGGACTACGCGTACGGGTGGCTGGAAGGAGCCGCGATTCTCCTCTCCGTGACCCTGGTGACGCTGGTGAGCAGCGTCAACAACTACCAAAAGGAGCAGAAGTTCAAGGAGCTGGCCAAGTCCGCTCCGCCCATCATGGTGAACGTGGTGCGCGGCGGCAAGACGGTGCAGCTCAGCGATCGCGAGCTTCTGTCTGGTGATTTGCTCACAGTTGTGGGAGGTGATGTGCTGACCGTGGATGGAGTGGTATTGAGAAGCACGACGCTTAAGGTTGACGAGTCATCTGCTACGGGGGAGAACGACGACGTGGAGAAGTCATCGAAGGGCGATTGTGTGGTGCGCTCTGGCAGTGCCGTGGTGGAGGGAGAGGCGACTGTTCTGGTGACCGGCGTCGGCATTCACTCGTTCGCCGGCCGCATCGCGATGCAGGTCCGTGAAGCGAAGGAGGAGACCCCTCTTCAGGAGAAGCTCACGGATTTGGCAGATCTGATTGGCTACTTTGGTATGGTGGCGGCCGCACTGATGCTCTTGTTGCTGAGCCTTCGCGACCTCTACGAGACCTACGTCCTCCTCGCCCACCCATTCAACTACAAAAAGTACCTTGACAATCTTACCACGGCGGTCACCATTGTGGTGGTGGCGGTGCCGGAGGGCCTGCCTTTGTCTGTGACCATCGCGCTGGCCTACAGTATGAAACAGATGTTCAAGGAGAACAACTTGGTGCGACACTTGGCCGCGTGCGAGACCATGGGCAGCGCCACCACAATCTGCACCGATAAGACCGGCACCATTACACAGAACAAGATGTCCGTGACGGAGGGGGCGATGCCGTTTGGCACAGCTTTCGCCGTTCCCCTCCAAGATGCGCCTAGGCCTTCATCCGCGACGGAGGCTTCCACACCCACCACGCACCAGGCCACCACCGTAGGGGAATTGCTTGGCGAGTCCGAGGCGACCGCCCCCAAGGCGATGCGCGCCGTTCGTGAACTTCTCATGGAGGGCCTCGCCGTGAATGGCCGCGCGGAGCGTCATGACGTGGTTGATGCGGTGACGGGAGAGCGCAGTGTGAAATTCACGGGCAACAAGACGGAGCAGGCGTTGCTGAGCTTTGTCCACCGTCTTGGCAAAGACCCGATGCAGCTGCGTGCGGCCACGCTCATGCGAGCAAGTGATGCCGAGGCCAAGAGCCCCACCTCGGCGACGATTCCCGTCATGCAAGACAACTGGCCTGCTGCCAGCACAGTCTTCTCAAAGAAGGTGCACGTGTACCCTTTTAGCTCTGCACGTAAGCGCATGACCACCGCGATCGTGCTGGAGAAGGAAGAGATGGTGCGCTTCCACGTCAAGGGTGCCAGCGAGTTGCTCTTATCCGAATGTACACACACCTTCTCAGAAAGTGGGGCCCGCGTGCCGCTCTCGCACGACACCAGGACCGCATTGGAGAATGCCATTTTTGACATGGCACGCCGCCGTCTTCGCACACTGGCGGTGGCCTACACGGAGATACCCTGCAGCGACGCCGCACACTTTGAGTTCCCCGAAAGCGATGCCGCCTTGACTGGCCTGACGCTGCTGGGCATTGTTGGCATTCGGGACCCCGTGCGTGAGGGCGTGCCAGAGGCCATCGCACACTGCCGCAAGGCGGGTGTTTTGGTGCGCATGATCACGGGTGACAATAAGGCAACCGCGATCAGCATCTCACGCGAGGTGGGTATTTACGGCCCAGTCTGGAGCGGCCCCGATGCTGGCCGGCAAGGCCTGGCGCTGGAAGGACACCAGTTTCGTGAGTTCGCCAAGAGCGAGCGCAAGCTGAATATGATCCTCCCACGGCTCCAAGTCATCGCGCGTGCCTCGCCGTTGGACAAACAGATTCTCGTCTCAGCTCTGATGAAGCGCGGAGAGGTTGTGGCGGTGACTGGCGATGGCACGAACGATGCGCCTGCGCTGAAGAACGCGAATGTCGGCTTTTCAATGAACTCTGGCACGGAGGTGGCGAAGAATGCCTCGGATGTTGTTATTCTGGATGACAACTTCTCCACCATCGTCACGGCGATGAAGTGGGGACGCAATGTGAACGACAACATCGCCAAGTTCCTTCAGTTCCAAATGACAGTGAATGTGGCGGCGGTGGTGGTGTCCTTCCTCGGGGCTCTTATGGATGCGGAAGGGGAGTCACCGCTGAAGCCGGTGCAGCTGCTGTGGCTAAATTTGATTATGGACACGCTCGCGGCCTTGGCGTTGGCGACCGAGTCTCCAACGGAGCGTGTGCTGGACCGCGCCCCCAAGCCCAAGAACGCACCGCTCATCACGAACCGAATGTGGGTGAACATCATCGGGCAATCTCTCTACCAGATTGTGCTGCAGCTGTGGGTCTTGAACAGCGGGTACCGGTACTTCCAGGTTGAGCCAAACTCCCCCACGCACCTCACAATCATCTTCAACATTTTTGTGCTCTTGCAGCTCTTCAACGAGTTCAATGCCCGTATTCTCGACCGTACCCTTTTTGTCTTCTCTGGTATTCAGCATGCTCCGCTGTTTCTGCTGGTTGTGGGGAGTTGTCTGGTAGTGCAGGTGCTTGGCGTGCAGTTCGGAGGGGCTCTCATGTCCGCCGTCCCGCTCTCCGCCACGCATTGGCAGCAGTGCTTAAAGCTGTCCATCGCACCCCTTCCTATCGGCTTCTTTCTGCGTCTGCTGCCCGTTCACGAAAGTGAAGTACCCCCGCCTCCACCGGTCGTCGATCCAGAGGAGGAGAAGTCGATTGCCTCGGCACACAAGGCAGGCCGTGGCGCACCGTTGACACTCAAGGATGCGGCCCGCAAGATTGTCCTGCAGCTCCGCGTCGTGCGCGCGCTTAAGGCAGCACCGCGTGCAGAACTGTGATGTCATCTTTTTCAGCCGGCAAGGATGACGGAAATGCACACACTGGCAAAGCCCAACACAGGAGAGGCACACAAGGAAAGAAGAAAAAAGAAAAAAACAACAACAACAACAACAACTAACACCAACAACAAAAGGAGACCAACAACTTGGGAAAAAAATGGATGAATGAGAAAACAATACACAGAGAAACAACAACAACGACAACAACGACAGCGACAACAGCAACAAAGAAACCTGAACGAAACTGTTGCAGTTGTATTGGGCTTTTTTCCCTCGACACACATGTGTTCTCTCTTTAAGCTCTACTTCCATCTCACTCTTTTTTTTTTGTTGGCGCTTCCCTCTTTTTCTTTTGCTTCTGTGTGGTTTATGAACCACATGTAATATTCCCTTGTGCGTCCGTGTGCATTTTAGTTCATTTGTTCATTCCCCCTTGTGCTTTAATTTAGAATTCCATTTCTTCTCAATATGATTAGGTGGCATGAAATAATGCTGATCGTATTCTTCACACAGACCCGGACTTTAACTACAACTATCAACACAGACCGGATAGAAAACTGGCTAACGCACATTCGTTGCCGCAACAGTGGAATGTGCAAAACAAAAACAAGCAAAACATGAACGCAAACAAACAACGAAGAACAAAAGAATCCTGCCGAAGACACTGCTAGAGTCTTGCGATGGTTCTCCATGACAGCACGCACCGCGCCTCCTCGTCTTTCTGTAGATCTTTGTTTCTTTGACATGAACCGTTTTGTGCAGATTCGTGCTCAATTTGTCCGCGCTCTTTCTCTCTATTCTCTAACCCCCCTTTCTTACTACCTCGCGCTGTTACTTTTTGTATTTGTTTTACACTTATCTCGTCTCGCTTCGGCTTCGTGATCGAGAGAAAACAGCACCAACGGCGACGTGTCGCATCAACTTTAGACACTATGAACAAATAAGACACAGCAAGACCCATCGTTGCCATCGTCTTGCTTCGGTCAAATTCCACTAGATTCGCGTGTGGTGCGTGGTGCGACTTTTTTTTTCTTTCCCACTTTTTCATAGATTATTACATCTTTTGTATTTCTTGAAACCACTTTACTCACTCCAGCTTCAGCTTCGTGTGCACGCTCTTCGTACCGTTTAGAATAATGTCCGAGGCATCATCGTACTCCTCTCTGATGCACGACGCACGTGATGGATCGCCGAGTGAGGCGTCCTGTCCGGAGGAGGTGCTTGTCGCCCTCTCGATTTCGTCGAGTCGCTTCTCCACGAGCTTCAACGATGGTCAGACGAGTGCCTTGCGCTTGATAACACGCACCGATGCGGAATATGAGACTGTAGCGGGCGCACGCACTCGCGTAACTGGTGCCGCCATGCCACTCGTCACCGGCCGCGCTGAAAATGGCTGTGATCATGCGGACACCATGGTGGCAGTAGAGACAGCCCCGCTCATCGCGATCGAAGGCACAGAGTCACGGCACCTCGCAGCACGTTTGGCTGATCGCATTGCCAGTCACCTCTGTGGAGTTGTTGGAGACACACCGGCACACGCTCAGACTGCCTCAGGCACCTCGCCCATGCAGGCATTGCCCAGCGGAGGCGGGGCAGAGGTGCTCACGTATGCGGTGGGACACACCGGCACGGGCAAGACCACCTTGTTGCTTGGCACGGTGCTCAACGAGGCTGCGGCAACAACTCCACTTCATCGACAAGAACGCCGCGAGGGCGTGTCTGCAACACCAGATCTGCCTGGTGCGGGCCTTGTCGAGCAGGTCCTGCACAGGCTGCTGCCTGCCAGCCAGGAGGAGGCCGGCGATGCCAGATTCCTTTCTCGTGCGGTGGCATTGAGCGTGATGGAGTTGTCTGAGCCGACGCATCTGACAACAGCATCACAACTAGACCGTAGTGCTTCTCAGGAGAGTGGTGGCCTGCGCACAGACCACGTCACCGCCCTCGATCTCCTCTCTGGGCGTCGTGGCAGGCTGCTGCTCAGCCGTGATGATGAGGAGGATGAAGAGATGGCTGTGCGAGAGCACGTACACGTCTTCATGTCAGACGGCGCTGATATCCCAGCTGCGCAGTACGTACGCGTCGGGTCAGTGTCGGAGGCCATGGCGGTGCTACGGGCTGGCCTGCAACGCGCGCAGTCTTGGAAGCCTACAGCGCCTGCGACTCGTGCGGCCCCACTGCGACCACGCTGCCAGAGCAGTGGAGAATCCTTTCTTGACCATGTGATGGTGACGCTCTTGGTGTCCTCCGCGCGCGTTTCTTCTCCTTCTTCCTCCTCTGTGCCTTCCCTAACGATGGACGGTGTGGACAATCGTGTGACGGGGATTTGGAAGCTGTGGGACTTGGCTGGACCTCCAGCGATGCCACTCACAACGCGAGCCCCACAACAACCGGTTTGGGATGCGTGCTGGGGCTGGCCGCATGTGGTGCGTCAGCGACTGCGCGCCCTTGCCACCTTGCCTTCTACAGTTCTGCACGCACACACAAGGGAGAGCGAGGGCACGCACTGCGATCGCACCTGGCTGGATGACACTACTACAGCGGCTGCACCGATCCTGTGGAGTGCGCGGGCGTCTGCCTCCACGGTGGTCATGGTGGGCAGTCTTCTACACGATGCGTGTGCAGACGACATGAACGCCTACACGCTTGAGCAACTACGCGCTTGGACACCTGCTCAAGCACATTCGCCGCTGAAAGGGGAAGAACAGCGGCGCCACGAGGCGGCCTGCCAACGTGAGACCGCCACAACACCACAGGGGCAGTCTGCACGTGCTGTGCGTCGCGCAGAGAACCTCGCGGCGGCGGAGAGGGTGCTACTCCACTTTGCAGTTCCCGCCACCGTCTGGCTCGCCCAACTCGCACACGAGGAGATGCATGCCGTGCACGTCGACGCACACGATGCCCGCCATCATCAACTGGCTCTCTCACACACGCGAGACGCCGCGCAGGCAGGACACGCAGAGAGGAAAACCGTCACACACGGCTCTCAGGGGACGATGACCGCCCCAGGGGAGACCCACGCCTCCGTTTTTGACGCCGCACCCCTCGCGAGTGCCTGTGCGCTGCACTACACCAAGGACATCACGCCAGACCGCTACGGCATCGATACCGATGACGTCGTGCCACACAATGCGAACCGCGACAGCCCCAAGTCTCTTCATGATCCTCTCGTCAGTGCCGCTGATTGTGCTGACACGCTCACCGACATCCCTGCAATGACCCGCGACGGCACGCGCGTGAATCGCGCTGCACAGGCCGCGCGAGCTGCGGTGCGGTATGAAGATGAGAGCCGGCGCCGTTTTCTACACGCGACCAGCGAGGTCAAGGATGACGTACCTCCGCCTCCTTCTCTGGGCGATGTCCCACGCGGCGACACAACACCGCTGCGCGTGGGCGCGCTCATGCAGAGTCACACCCCACCGTCCGCCCTGCCGCCGCCTGCCGCCATGCAAACCGAGCGGCCAGACGCACACACACGCCGTGCACAACAGACCCGTGCCGCATCGTCATTGTCGTCAACACCCTTCGCAGAGAGGGCGAGCTCTCGCGAGCAAAAATCACCGCCTGCTGCGATCGCGACGCGTGGCGCCGCGTTGTTTCCGTCGCGTCTGACAATCAACAGTGATGAGGAGGAAGAGGAGGAAGTCAGCGCAGAGGCACTCATGCTCTGGTCGATGCCTGAGAGTAACGGCGCGGAGGCGGGTCGAACGGCGGCAGAGTGGCGGCAGTACATCGCGCAGCAACTGGAGCCGCAGCTTGCGACGGTGTTGGAGGCGGCCGTGGAAGGCTCAGCAGGGCCTGCGATGACCGCCAGCACACACACACGTGTGTCCAACGCGGTGAAGCAGCTGGAGGACGCGGTGTGGCACGTCGTGGCGCCGCTCATCACGGCGTGCGTGCAGTCCGGCAAGCTGGCTCGCGCGTCGCGCGCGGCGTGGGAAGACGAGCGTGCGCGCACGCGCGACCTTGCGGAAAGAATGGCTCGGCTGGAAAATCAGCTCACACAACTCACGGGCTGGCACGCTCCCTCCCCAGCAGCACCGGTCGCTGCGGCTGTGACGATGCCAGGTGACTCCACGACGCATTCTGGCGATTTCGGCCGCGAGCTACCGACCCCTATTAGTCCTGTTCAAGCTTCCCACGACAGGAGCTTGAGTGCGAGTCTTTCTGTCAGTGTCAGCGCCGCCGCCCCGACGCACAAGCAGATCGCTGAACTGCTCGCACGCAGCGCGGTCACAGGTGTTGGCCTGGCGAGGCGCAAAGATCGGCCTGCTGTACGTGGACGAGATGAGGCACACGAAGGACAGGTGGATGACAAGGATACGCGTGCGTCGCCGGAGCCGCTGTTTAGCGTGGAATGGCTCCCCCCTGAAGCCTCCGTTAGCCGCGGTGTGCCCGTGGTGGAGGCTGCGCGTGAGAATCACCCCAGCGTGTCTGCTGACCACCGTGCTGGTGATCAACCTGCTCTTGCCATGGCGGCTCACCCAAAGCCCTCCACCGCTCCCACACACTCCGCCTCATCGGAGGCGACTGTGTGGCTTGATTTGGAGGTGACGCCTGAGGGCCAGTCGTTGAGTTACGCCTCTCCGCCAACCAAGACCCCTCTTGTGGCGGCGGCGTGTGGTGAGCGGCAAGCGGTCGTGGCAGTGTCATGCGCACCGGCTGCCCCACGCGCTGTGCAGCAGCAAATCGACGAGGAGGACGATGACATGGGTTATCCTTGTGCGGAGGTGATGGCGCTGCGCCAGGCGACTGCGGCTGTGCAAAACTGCGCCTTGACGGTTCTTTCATGCGAACGAGAAGAGAGGCAATGTCGTGGAAGCGATGAGTCTGCTCTCCAGCACGCACATACCGTGGGCTTGCCTGAGAGCGAGCCGAATATGACCATATACACACCCTCGCCACGCTCCACCTTTCTTGAAGGCTTTGTGGAAACACCAGAGAAGGCGTGCGTCGGCGTGCCAGGGCATACCCACTGCGACGACGCCGCTGACCAGACGCAATCGGATACTTGTGCCAGAGGACAGGTCGGTAGCTCTGGCCCAACCGCGACATTGCCATTCTCTCCGTACACGCTGCAAATGGAGAGGAAGCTGTATGACGCGGTCAGTGCGATGCAGTGTGCGTCGAAGGCGGTAGAGGCATGCACTCGACGTGCTGCCGAGCGTGAGCAGGCGTACCTGCAGACCATTCTCCTTGAGCCGCGGAGGCCACACACGCAATGACCGCGACGCACGATAAACAATACTCCCCCCAGTGTCTCTTTGTCACTCCCCTTTTTTCTTCTCTCTTCTTCTCTTTTCTTCCCTTTTTTTTTTGGTTCCGAGATGCCACATACACACAAACACACACACACACACAATACATATGTTGCGAACAACTGAATATGACCTTCTTGGAGTGCATAGCGGTTGCGATCCAAGCGAAACCACTCACGATGGGACCGCAGCCCGCTGCTCTTGGCAATTCAATAACTCAATACAGACAGAATAAGATACCACAAAGAGAGTGATATATATATGAGCGAAGCTCCTCTTCCTCGTTGCTCCTCCTCAGGTTTCTCGCTGATGCGCTCTTCTTTTTCCTTTCAACACCTCCTCCCCCCTCTTGTACCCATTTGTTGTCTCTCTCTCTCTCTCTTCGCTCCCTCTTGTTTCTTGTCATTTACTATGCTATGAGAATTTCTGTTTAGCAAAGACTTGAGAAACAATCCCTTCCCATCAGTTTCCCACTTTGTGCAAGCACCACACATATCCTTGTGCACGTATCTTTTTTTCTTTCTCACTGCGCCCCTTCTCCCGCTTCACCTGTCAATCTCTCACACAGACGCAGAGGCAGCCAAACTTTCGCTATTTGTACTCGTTTTCCCCCTCTTCTTTTTCTCCCTGAGAGACCACACAACTGTGTGCCGTGATGGGGCGCGACCAGTTTCTCTCGATGCGACGCAGCTTGAGGCCGTGTGTGGCACTGCTGCTCGCGTGGTTGGCGGTGTGCTTGGCCGGACATCTTTGTCATGCTGCCGACACAGACGATCTCGTCATTCTCAACATGGTCGCTCTGCCATCTACGCAGCCTCCACAGGCCGCACCAGCTTTTAATGCACAGTTCGCCGGTTTCAAGGCGGCTATACACGCGGCGGGCTACACCGCTGCCCACGGCCGCACAATTCGCATCGAGGATGTTTCCAATCCCGATAGCATGGCAGAGTCCCTCGACTATGCCTTCGCCACGTACGGTGATAGTCTCATCGCCGCGACTGCGCCGCAGCTGGTGGATCAGGTGAACGAAGTGGAGGCGTACTTGGACAGCACGCCACGGAACTTGACCATGTTCAACCCTTACTCAAGCGGATTTGATATTCGACGATGGACAAAAGATATTTACTTCACCAGCGCAGACCCCTCCACAGAGTTGTTGGCACAGATCTTGTACTTGGTCAGCGAGCTACGAGTGAAAAACATCGGCTTTGTCTATCTCAGCGGCATCGGAATGGGCGAGGAAGAACTCGAGCTTGCCAAGAAGCAGCTCTCCTCTGCTGGTATCGACATCACCACCTTGAGTATTTATGCGGTGCCATACGACGTCACAGACGTCACGTACGACACTGCCGCGTTCGACGCCTTTGCAGACACAAAGCCGAGCGCCATTCTCTACTACGCCTCACCTGGTCTGCACTCTTTAGCGCTTTGCGAGGCGATGCTCACAGATAGCCGGACGAAAGATGCGTATCTGCTCACACCTTCGATGCTTCTCGATCTCACCTACCAGTGTACCTCTGCGGTGACAGCTACACTCGCTGACAATCAGGTGATCATGAGCAGCACCACCGTTCTCGCGTCTCAGACCGAGTATCAGCATATCCAGGCCTTCCAGGACGAGATGACGGCGTGCATTGTGTCTGGCGAGTGCCTGCCGTATGACCCCGTCACGGATGCCACGATCTTTCTGGACAACCCCAGCGTTGGGCAAATGCTCGTGTACGCGTGGATTGGCGGCAAGGTGATGGTCGAGACGCTCATGCGCGAGGACTACGTGAAGAGCCGCGAGGCCTATCAGAAGGGCATCTTTCAAGTCAATACCGCCTACGTCATTGGCGAGGATCTGTTGCTTGGGAGCTATGGTGGTGAGTGCCCGGACGTGCTCAAGTCGATGGGGAATGCGCAGTGCGAGTGCAATCAAGGCGGACGCTCGGCCTACCTGAAGACGGCCGTCGTCAAAGATGGCGCGATTCAGTTCGAGCCGTTGCCGGACAATACGTTCACGTACTCCAACTACATGTGCTACTCGCGCGACGCCTACACGGTGCCGTCCGTGATTGGTGCTGTTGTGCTTGACGTGACGGATGACTCGCGCCTGCATGACGTCGCGACGCTCTCCATGCCATCGTACGCCAAGTTCACCTCAGTACTCAACGCTGAGGCGGACTCGCCTTCACTCCTGACTATGCACCGTCTCAACAGCACTGGCGCAGAAATGAATGCCTTGGTGGAGAAGGAGGCGAGCGAGTACATGGTGCACACCATCATCGGACCCGTTCCGCATGAGTTTGATTTTGCCCATTCACCCCTCACCGTGCTCAACCCGATGGACACGACTATTTCACCTCATCGTAACGAAACCAACATTATCTACCTCTTCCCCACTTCGGTGCAGGAAACGTTCGTGATCTACTCGAATTTGTACAATGCGAGTCGCGAAGGCCTCATTGACGAGAACGACGTGTCTATCATCTTCAAGGGCGTCCCGGAAGATTACAGTGATTCCATCATCGCAACGATGAAGAAGGTCGCCGACACCTTTTCGCTGCCAGAGGCCTCTGTGAAATACGTTGGCGCTGACGAGCCGATGAAATCGTACTTGTCCAAGACCGGGGCTGATGTCATCATTGGCTTGTCGGAGACGGACATTGCGGATATGGCACAACACCTCATGGACAACCCCAAGTCGATTTTATTCTTGGGATCTGAAGACTTCATGCGCTTGTACACGCCCCTCGTTGCCCAAATCACTGCTACTCAGGACCCCACGGTGATGGCGCGCGTGATGGCTCTGACAAGTATGCCCATCTGGACCTACCCTGACGCCTACACCACATCTCCCATGGTCAAGGCATTTCACGCCACGGAGAACGACGGTAGTGCGCTTGCCTTCCGCGCCTTCATCGAGCTCACCTTTCTGAGGCATGTTATGTCTCTCTCCACCTCACACGACGTGGCTCAGGCTGTCTATGATGCCGGCACCATCACCATCAACGGCATGGTGTTCGGCCCCTTCGTGAAGTCGTGTCAAGGTTTGCTAGGCACCTCCTGTACACCCACCAACTACGGCGCGACGAACATTGGAGGCCTGTCCATCTTGAACCTCGTGAACCCAGGAATGGGCTACACGTACGACCCCATCACGCCCAACATTGCCTACAAGGACCCCAACGCGGCGAAGAAGTCGGGTCTTTCCACAGCTGCGATTGCCGGCATCGTCGTTGCGTGTGTGGTCGTCGTGGCGGGTGTCGTTGCCCTGATTGTTGTCCTCCTCTGCTGCTGTGGACGCTCATCGCGAGACAACAATAATGCCCCGAAGGCACTGGAGTACCCCGTCACGCTCATCTTCACCGACATCGAGAGCAGCACGGCATTGTGGGCTGCGTGCCCAACCAATTGGCGACTCCTTCATGATCGCCTGCAAGGACGCCAATGCCGCCGTGCGCCTCGCACGCGATATTCAAGTGAAGTTTCTCAAACACGACTGGAAAGCGCCTGAAATTGATGACGCATACCGCTCATTCGAGCAACGCAAAGAGGAGGAGGTGGAGGGCTACAGCGTGCCCACGGCGAACCTCTCCCCGGATGTGTACGTCTCTCTGTGGAACGGCCTGCGTGTGCGCATTGGTATCCACACCGGCCTGTCCGACATTCGCCAAGACGAGACCACCCAGGGCTTCGACTACTACGGTGAGACGTCCAACATGGCCGCACGCACGGAGGCGATCGGCAACGGTGGACAAGTTGTGCTTACCGAGTCGACCTGGTGGGCGCTGTCCGACGACGAGCGTGACATGTTCGACTGCAGAAACATGGGCCCACAAGGGCTGCGCGGTGTGCCGTTTAGCGTGGAGATGTACCAGCTGAACGCGGTCGTGGGCCGACGGTATGCGGCGCTGCGGACGGAGATTGATGCCATTTTACCCGATACGGAGAGCCTGGCCTCGTCTGATGGCACAGGTGCGCTGCTCTCATCGGCAGATGCCTTGACGGGGCCGGCGGCGAACATTGCCTTCGTCTTGACCAACACCTTTGCACCGTACCCGGTCGCACGCAGGGTGAAGGAGCTGACGCCGCTTTTAGAGAAGTGGAGCATCGGCATCCCTCCCCGCTCACGCAACGTGAACGAGGAGGACTACTGCCGTGGCCTCATCAATCGACTCGCAGTGAAGATGTCGACGGTCGTGCAGATGCGCAGCGCCATCTCCGGCGCCAACAACGGCATCGCGCCGCTCTCCGGGACGATGCGGATGGGCGCGTACAATGTGCTTAGCCCGAACGCCACCCCGCAAATCCGTGCCTTCAGCTCCGACGCCACGCCCCGCTCCGGTGAGCTTTCCTCCAACCAGGTCGCGTCGCTAGGGTACCGCAACAGCAGCGTGAAACCCCTTGGCTACCGCGGACTCCCCGACACCTCGCCGGGCTCGCCAGGCCATGCTTCACCTGCGATCGACGTTGTGATGCCTTTTCGCCGCACGAGTATGTCTGTGAGCGGGGTGAACATGACGTCCCTGTCCGTGGTTGATGAGAATGTTCCGGATGTAGACATGAACAACACGCGCCGCGCTCGCCGCGCACGCAGTTCCGCATCTGCCTTGCCCAACCGCTCGCGCCCAACCACCGCTGGCGACGATGGCACCATTTTTGTGCGCATGCCCGCCAGTTTGTACCCTCGAGAGGGGGAGCCAGGAGCGGAAGAGGAGAAGCTGGGTCAAGAGTAGTTTCTCTGCGTGAACGACTAGGTGCATGCGTGTGCAGTGTATCAACTGGCAGAAGATGTGAAGCAAAAAAAGGCCGTGGCGACCACTCATCACTCACCGCTCCCCACCGCACGCCACCAAGACACACAGACACTCATTTCTCAGCACAGAGACGAGTGCGCAAGTCCAAAGATGACAATGGAAAGACTCAAGCATCTTGCATCCAGTGAGAAGGCAACGCCACACCCACCGGTGCCTGCACACGTGAGTGCATGCACTCACACCGCTCCCCCATTCTCTCTCCTTTTTTTTTTTCGCTTTAAATAAATCCTTAACTGTGTTTTAAAAATATCCTGTTGTGGAGACGCCCGAGAAGTCGCGACTTGATGCCCGTGTACAAATATATATCTGAGGTGCCTCTCACTGTTTCGTTTCTTCTGTCACAAACATACCAAGTTCAGGATAGTTTGAGTTTGATAACTTTTTTTTTTTTGCTGTTTTGCTTATTTATTTTGGAAACGAGAGTGAAGGGAGTGTAAGGTCATGCTGTTACCAACTCGTTACTTTTTTTTTTTGGTGATTAACAAGAGCAAACCACGTCACCGCGACATTCTATGTATATCTAAAAAGTGTAAGAAAGAAAAGCTAGGTTTGCCTTGTTGTTGCCCGTAGACGCACAGTGAAGAACCCACATTCTTTTCCCTTCATCCCCATTTTCCTCCTTTTGTCCCCCTCCACATGTTGAGCCCAACTTCCTTTGTCTTGAATGTCTTTTGGCGCGTCAACAATGAGATGTAATCACAATTTCTGTTTTGTTTGTTTTTGCTTCTTGCTAACTTTTTTTCTTCTGTTTGCTTTCGTGGAGGAAGGATGCACCACTTCGTCTTTCCCTTGGCGTGCAGCCACACTCGCACACCTGACAGACGAGAGCTGTATCGTGAATCGGAGTTGACATACCATGATAACTAAACCCCAACCTCAGTTTCTGAATTGAGGGGACAAAACATCTCCAGCCAAGAAACATGACACGATGCTCAAAGATGCCAAAATGCCAAGAATAGGTGCGAAAATCCTGTTCAAAATATCAACAAAGAAAGGAGAAAAAATAAGAAGAAAAAGGAATTTGTGTAAATTTTATTGTTGCTTGCACGAACTGTTTGTTTTTCTCTGTGCGACTCGTCTTTCGTTTGGAGACCCCGCACCTCTCTCAATCATTGGTGGATCGACAGAATGACATTCATCGTTTTCTTTAATTGCATATTATCACATTTTTGTTGTGGGCTGTGCTGAACTTGCAGTTCATTTGTTCTTTTTTTCTTTCTTTCAGGAAGTTGCCGCTGTACTTTATTCGTATTTCACCTTTGCGTTCTCCATATCTCATGTCGATTTCCTTTGTTTCCTTTGTTTTCTTTTTCCTTTTCCTTTTCCCCCCTTTTTTTTTTTGAATGCCATGGCACACCAAAAGAACCGTTTTCTCGATAGCAGTAGACAAACTCACACTTACATCCCGCTTGAAGAAACACAATAAATTGTAACGCACACACCAGACTCAATGAAGAAAGTGTGAGAATCAACAAGCTGACGAGAAGAAAAACGCGATCGATACAGACCTGTGATATCAACTCACCTCCCTCTTTTTATTTTTTTGCATCGTCTTCTTCATGTTGGCCAGACACCGTGTTGGCGGTATTATCCGCTCTTTCTTCCCCTCTCTTCATTTTTTGACGAAAGGAAAGAGAAAGCGGTGTGTGCAACTCGTTGGTTGAACGTGTACCTCGTCTTGTACTCTCTGTACTCTCTGTACTCCCCCCCCTTTGCCTTCTCATGTGTTGCACACCGCAGTCCCAGCCACTGTTGCCTTTGCGAGTCACGATAGGTCACGCAATGTCTTCACTCACACTTTCCTCTCTCTCTCTCTGTCTCGCAAACACATCTACCACTAGCAAACTGCAAACAAACAAACACACAAACACATATATACACACGCTGATATACACAAACAACATAGCAACAACAACAACAACAGCAACTCCACCTGAGCATTATGCCCATCTGCGTGCAGACTTTACCA
>JASANS010002312.1:0-52963 GCA_030849605.1 Wallacemonas sp. 195SL | reverse complement strand
TTGTCCGCCCAGCGGTTCTTGCGGCGCAGGCGCACGAGCTTACGGGCTGCGTGATGACCGTTCGTCTTAGTCATGATTCAATGACAATAAACAGCTTTTTGTTCAGCAACGATACGTGCGGAAGGAGAAACAAAAATGCAAATATGCAATTGTATAAAACGTGGTTGTGGGCGTTCAGGGAAATAGTTTCGAGCATACGAAGGACGAACAGGAATAAAAGGAGTGAGCGGAAGGAGTAGGAAACAATAATAAAATGAGACGCTCATGGCAAGATATTTATTTGTCTGCATGGTTCACGAACGACGCAAGCACAACTGTTTAACGAGCGCGCGCATGTGTAGGTGATAATGCATACACACGAGAGCCTCAGGATGTCTCAGCCGAGGCAACGAGCGTGCAGGTAGAGAGTGCGAAATCATTGTGAGATGTCGACACGGTGGAGAGTGGCCCGTGACAAACTGAGACGCAAGGCCACACACACACACACACACACGCAGAAACAGAGGGAAAAGCATGCTTGTTCACCGTAACGACGTGACCTGTACGCAGTGTCATTTCGCTCTTCTATTCTTCAACGAATACCAATCGTTGTGATGCTGTCTGAACATCATATTTTTTGTTTTTTTTTGTTTTTTTTGTTTGAGAGAAATAAGTTAAAAAATGAGTTGAACTACTCAGAGGAATGAACAGAAAGAATCGAGAACACGCGAGCCACAACGAAAAAAATAATCTCATTGTGGTCAGTCGTTCTCATCTCCTGCGCTATGCGTTCCCATTGCCTCTTAGTTACGCGGCTTCTCCTTCTTGCCACGGTAGAGCGCGTAGAGGCCAACGCTGGACACCTTCACGATCTTGAAACGAACTCCGGGAATATCACCGACGGCGTGACCAGAACGGCCGAAACCGGACACGAGCACCTCGTCGTTCTCCTCAATGAAGTGGAGGCAACCATCGTTGGGCACGAAGGCGATGATCTTCTTGTCGTTCTTGATCAGCTGCACACGCACACACTTACGAATGGCAGAGTTAGGCTGCTTGGCACCGACGCCGAGCTTCTCCAGAACAATGCCCTTGGCGTGGGAAGAGCCACCGAAGGGGTTGGCCTTCTGGGCGACGAAGGTGTGGGACTTCTTCCACTTCTTGTCCGCCCAGCGGTTCTTGCGGCGCAGGCGCACGAGCTTACGGGCTGCGTGATGACCGTTCGTCTTAGTCATGATGAGAAGTTCTTGTGCGTGAAAAAAGAAGCAAAGTAAAAAGAGTGCGAGGCCGAGTAAATATAGTTGGGAACAGAAAGGCGCGTCAAAAATGAAAGGAATCACAGAGAGAAAGGGTGAGAGTAGAGTGAGAAGATGTAGATTGTAAGTAAATAAAAATAAAATAGGCAAATGGCATGTGGTGCCGTTTTCTTTTCAGTTATTTCGTGATCGACCATCAAGAGCGAACATGTGCACGCGACACTCGAGAAATACAAACTTGATGCAGCCGTGGAAGCAAGCGTGAGTGCCGGCAGCATGATCATGAAATAGTTTGGACCATCGTGGGCACGCACTGAGCATTCAGCGTCCACATCATGGCGAGAAAGAAGCACAAAGACACAGGCAGCTTTACTGTCTGCATTCGTTGATGAGCTCCATCTCCTGTCTTCGCAGTACGGTCCTTCCCAAGGCGATCTTGGTTGAGAACAAGAGCCATTCTTCCCTTGTATGTGACTATATTTTTGTGTAAGTGTAGGTGTTGGTGGTTATTGTTGTGTTTTTTTTTTTTTGAAATAAATGAATAAAGGAAAGGAAACAGAAAAGAGACACTCACCGACAGCACTGAAGGGCCTAACAGAGCGATGCACATCGCCATCGCCCCGCAGCTACGGCGGCTGCAGCGCACACCAGTCGCTAGCGCGTCCAGTGTGTGTGTGGGCTGGTGAGAGAGAAGCTCAAGTCAAGAACGTGTGGTACGTCGATGCCTACACGAAACGCCAAGATGAAAGAAAAAAGGAAACAAAAAAAAGAACAGAGACACCGGAGGACAGAAAAAGATACTCTCAGTTCGCACAGGTCTCGCCTTTCGTGATTGTTAGACTTTTTTTTTCGTCTCTTAGTTACGCGGCTTCTCCTTCTTGCCACGGTAGAGCGCGTAGAGGCCAACGCTGGACACCTTCACGATCTTGAAACGAACTCCGGGAATATCACCGACGGCGTGACCAGAACGGCCGAAACCGGACACGAGCACCTCGTCGTTCTCCTCAATGAAGTGGAGGCAACCATCGTTGGGCACGAAGGCGATGATCTTCTTGTCGTTCTTGATCAGCTGCACACGCACACACTTACGAATGGCAGAGTTAGGCTGCTTGGCACCGACGCCGAGCTTCTCCAGAACAATGCCCTTGGCGTGGGAAGAGCCACCGAAGGGGTTGGCCTTCTGGGCGACGAAGGTGTGGGACTTCTTCCACTTCTTGTCCGCCCAGCGGTTCTTGCGGCGCAGGCGCACGAGCTTACGGGCTGCGTGATGACCGTTCGTCTTAGTCATGATGTATCGTGTCTCTGTTGTGAAGTGAGCAAGTGGTTGTCATTGAAAAGAATAATGAAAGCGGCAAAGAGGTAGAGAGAGTGGTGGATGAAAAAAAAGGTGAGTACAGTGGGGGGGGGGGGGAGGGCAGAAAGGTGAAGCAGTGGAAAGAACGATGAATCGTGAAGTATTTTCCAGTGGTACCAGAAAGATACAAGCATTGACAAGTAGTGGCGGAACGCACGATAAAGAGAGGCAGCAATCGTGGCGGGTGAGTACTCTCAGGTGATGAACAAGGAACATGTGCAGAAAAAAAAAAGAACGGCGGCGGACTTGATGAGCTGAAAGTGAAATGAGGTCGCATGCCATCAATCTTCCGTTCTACTTATCTGACAGAAAACGCACTGGTCTTCCTCCTTTTTTATGTTTGGTATCTCTACACCTTCCTTGTGCAACACGTCGCCAGAGTGATGTGCAACTCTTTATATTGTTTTTTGTTGTTTTTTGTTTTGTTTTGAAATAAATGGAAAATAAATAGAAAACGAAGAGTATGACATGTTGTGTGCATAAGAGCAGATCAAGCGCGGAGCAGAGGGGGGGGAAAGCTAGAGTGCGAGAGGCAAGCCTCCGTCATCATGCTTCCTCTTTCCCCCCACTGGGTTCAGCTTTACTCCTCCACGATCACGTTCGTCTTGGTCTGAGTGAACACGCCATCCAAGAACTTACGAATATCCTTGTTCTTCACCAGGCACAGCTGATGCATGAGCGCGGCCTCGCGGGACACCTTCTCGATGTCGTTGCCCTCGAACACGATCTCATCCTTGACCTTGGACGGGTCGGTCTGAACGACCTTCACGTCATCGGGCACAAGCTGACGGCGCACGCGCTTCTCACCGAGGAAGTTACGGATCTCGATGTGCTGGCCTTCAACGTTGACGTTGATGGGAAAGTGAGCGTACGCACAGCGCACCTTGTAGCGGAAGCCACGGGTGACACCGATGATCATGTTGCGAACGTGCGTGATTGCGGTGTTGATGCACGCGATCGGGATCTTGGAACCGAACCAACGGATAGCCGTGAAGGTGCTGCTCGCCTTGTTGACACGGAAGTCCAGCTGAAGGTGGCGGAGATCCTTCACCAGGGCACCGCGGGGGCCCTCAACGGACACGACGCGGCCCTTGACGGACACCGTCACGCCCTCGGGGATCTGAATCTGGCTCTGGCTCTTGACCTTGACCATTGTGTTTCAGGTATAACGCAGCGATAAAACTGTGTGTGTGAACCACGTGCGGTAGGAACGGAATGCACAGAACTGAATAAATTGACAGACGTGCAAATAAAGGAAAGCAAATGAAAAAAAGAGAGAGAGAGTAAAATATGTGTGAAGCGAGAAAGAAAGGGACAGAGAATGGAGCGGGTGTGAAGAATAGGAGCCACCAAAGTGAGCTGTGAAATGGCAAGGGCAGCACATTGAGAAAAAACGATATAAATATATATATATGTATATATATATCGTGTCAGGTTGGCTGCCTCCACTGTGCAGGCAGTGGGCACATGACAATGAGTTTTCCTCTGTGTCATCGGTCCTGTCAACTAAAAAAGAACAAGAGGATGGAGAACCGCAGCACAGATCAGGCGTGTGTGTCGATGCGTGGGATTGTGTAAGCCACATTGTCTTCAGGGAGGGCAAAAGAAAGCAGTGTGTATTGTTGAGGCTCGCCCGATAGCAAGCTCCAGCAAAGCACAACTTCTTACTTTAACTGTTTCTGTCGGCATTTTTTTGTTTGTTTGTTTTTACTCTCGGAAAAATAGAATCGTCCGTCTCGACGGGACAAAAATGGGAGAAATTAGAACAGTAGAACTGTGGTACAATAAAACAAGGGGAGGGTGAAAGAAAAAAACGTGGAAGAGAAAATAAAAAACGGAGATATCACGCACACACAAGAATCAATGAAAAAAAAAATCAAAGCACCTAATGAAGCCTCATCTCATCAAGGACAAACTGGAAAAGGGGGCGAGATTGAAATGGCTGTGAACAAGAAGTGCACATGAATCTAAAAATAAAGCAAAGAGCGGTTCCGTTCTGAGGCGGGGGGGTGGATTGTGGGGTATAGAAAGAGATGCCTCTTTGAACGGTTCGCTACAAATCTAGAACTATGAGGGACGAAATAAATAAAAAAGCACGCACACACAAAAAAAAAAAAGACTGAAGAAGGGACTGAAGAAGAAGAAGAGAACCAACAGCCAACAAGGGGCGAGACACTCTAATTGGATAGCGAGTGTCAATGCTCCCCCGGAAAAAAAAGGGGGTCTTGGTGTCACCGTGAGGGTCCTTGTCCACTCATGTTCTCTCTTTTACTGATGCTTCCCTTGCGCGGCAATCTTTTGAGACGCGCTCGCACGCTTCTTCTTCTTTGCCTTGCCAGTTGCGCCTGCACTGCCGCTGGTGCGTGTGGCATCGACCTTGTGTTTACCAGACGCGCTGGCCTGGTTCGACTCACTGGTACTCCGCTCACGCAATGCATTCAGGACGTTGGGGTTGTAGAAGCCCGGGGTAGGGCCGCCTGTGCTGGTGCGACCAACTAACGTTGTCACGTCCACGTCCTTGTCGCTTGTGGGCTGCGCGCCAGATTTGGGCGTGGTCCTCAGCGGTGTGCGTGGCTTCGGAGAGGCGATGGTGCTCATGCTGCGTGCGGTGATATCACCATGCACGTCATCGGCAACTTCGGTCACGACCAGTTTATCCAGTTTCTTGCTCTTCTTGCCCGCCGTCGGGCCGCCTGAGCTCGAGCGACGTGGTGCCTTCTCAGAGAGCACGCTCGATGTCTGCGAGCGCATCAGCTTGTTCGGCGCGTTGGTGTGGTTCACGGATGGACGAGTCGCAACACCCGTGCGAGTGAGCGGTCCCGTCATGGAGGACTTGGTGCGGCCGAACAAACCGCCACCCGCCACGCGCGGAGCCGGCAAGCCGCGAGCCCCGCCCACCTTGGCGGCCACCGCGCCACACTTCTGCGGCGCGTCAGGTTGGCGTTCACTCCCACGCGGCGGTGCAGCAGGCGAGTGACGACTCGGCGCGCTTGAAATAGCGGTTTGGCTCCGCACAAGCCTCTTGGGCCTCTTCGTGTGCGCACCGCTGCCGCCGCTGCTCGCACGACCGCCGTTGGAACCCGATCGTCGAGACACAGATTCACTCGGAGTCGTGGCGTCGTGCACGGTGCTGCGTGCGGGATTGACAGTTGTCTGCTTTTTCGTACTGGCAGAGGACGAGGAAGGGGCTGACACGGGCATCACCACCGCCGTTGCGCTGCGATTGAAGGCAGCACCGCCTGCGCTCTGCCGCTTGGAGGGCCTCACAGCTCCACATCCGCTCAAAGCAGACGCATTGCGTGAAAAAGGCAGTGCCCGAGACGTGCGCCTCCGCTCCAATGTGTCTGCGGTGCCACTCAACGTGTCACCGGGTCCTGTCTGCAGGCTCGCACGGCGGGCGTCGTAGTTGTACGTGTTGATCGAGTCCACAAACGCCACCTCGGAGGAGGCGACGTACGTGACGTCCGCGTCTGAGACTGGCATTGCCGCAGTGCTGGCGACACGGCCAAACGCGCTAGGCGACATGCCCGCCGTTGACGCTCGCCGAGACAGAGGTGCACCGGCTGCGGTGGACTTCTGCGGCGACAGACGCTCCTGTTCCGCGCCACCGACAGAGAGGTGTGTCGTGGCGGAGGCCCAGCGACCGAGAGGCATCGGGCAATCACTCGCGCGTCGAGCCGCCGTGGCGCTGGCAGTTTGTTTCGTCGGTGAGGTGTCGGGTAGCAGCGCCGATGTCGTCGCCGTGCCTGTGCGGGAGAAGGGAAGCGTTGTCTGTGACATAACCAGCGCGGTCGCGGTGCGTCGAAACAGCTTGCGGTTCGCGCTGGGGTCATCGAGGTCGTCGCTGCCGGCGTTGCTGTTCAGCTCGTAGTCGTCCTCCACCGGCATCGCCATCTTCGACGGTGAGTTGCAGAACTTGGCCAGGTTGCTGCGCTTCATCGATGCGTTGATCTTGTTCAGCGCATCACAGCTTTGCTGAATTGTCGTCTGATCGCTCTTCTTGGAGTCCTCGCCGAGCGGGACGGCGTCGCTGCAGCCCCTCTTGCCGGGAATAGGCATCATAAGCGTGGAGGTGGCGTTGGTGTTGAGGGCATCCTGCTGACGCACCTGGCGGGCAATCTGCAGCACGCGGTCGGCGTTACGGATCAGCTCCATGTAGCAGACGTGCTCCAGCTTCGGGGACATGTCCCAGTGGTCATACCAAACAAGGAGACCATACAGAGCACCGCTGGCACGACGGCGACGGTGATCGACGAGGTCTGCGAGCACGTCTGCCTCGGAGATGCTCCAGCGGCCTCCGATGCGCTGGGCACGACCGCTCATCTCGACCACCACGCCACGCAACTCGTGCATAAAGCTGTGGAACTGCGCGTCTGGGCGGAGCTGCACGGTGGGCATGAGAAGACTCAGCTTGTGCAAGTTCTGTCGGTTGAGGACGTAGAGCTCGACCTTGAGACGATCGAGAAGGATGCGGAGGCAGACACGAATGAGAGCGATCATTTCCTCTGAGAACTCAAAGTCCGTGGGGAAGGCGGAGTAGCCGTTGGGTGCGTCGTAGTTCTTCATGGCATCGGCGATCAAGTCCTCAATGCGGTTGCGCAGCTGGTAGTCTTGCACCGCGCCGTCCGTACCGACAAGCTCATTCTCCTCCATGTACCGCAGCAAGTTGCGCAGCTCCTCATCCTTGCCGTTGAGGTTGGTCTGAAGCAGGTCGGCGCGATTCTCCAGTTGCTCGATTGTTTTCTTTTGCTCCGCGAGCAGCATCTCGTTGTTTTTGCGTGCACGACGTTTGTTCGCTTCTGTCTGCTCGATCGCGCTCGACAAGTTCTGCTTGGTCTGCTCGAGATTCATCTCCGCAGACTCCAACTGGGCAATCTTGGCATCCAGCAGCGCCTTAAGACGGCGGCTCTCCTCCTCGTTGGCGCTCGCGCTGGTGGCCTCCTTCTCGAGCTCGTCTCTCTCGCGACGCAAGCGTGCGATGAGGTCTTTAAGATCGCGAAGCATGTCCTCGTAGCGGCGCACTTCATCTTGAAGACGACGGTTCTCGCTCTCAAAGTCTTTGAGGGCAGCCTCAAGCGCCACCAGGGCTTCCAACGCGGTGGCCTGCTCGAACTCATCGACACCCTTCAGCATCGCCGTGTCTTCCGTCTGGCCTTCATCGTTCGCGTCCGCATTGTCCACGGCGGTATCCCCCGCAAGACGACGCTTGACGATGTCCGCAGTGGCGCCGAAGCGGATGACATTCCACGGGATCTCCTCCAGCCGCGCGTGCTGACCAGCTGCTTCCTCGCCTGCGGCCAAGTCTTCTCCGGCGCCGTAACCCATTGCGATGTACTTCATCGTGCGTCTCTTCCAGAGCCGCGCGAGCTCGTGAAGGGCCTTGTTCTTGGCGGCCAAGATGGCGAGGCGTCGCTCGATCTCCTCCTCGTTCATCGCGGTAGCCTGGTGCAGGGCGTCTTCGTTCTGGTGGCAGATGGTCTCGAGTGTCGTGTTGTCGCGCGTAAGCTCGGCGTTCTCGGCCTGCACCTCTTGGAGCTGCCGGGCCAGGGCATCCCGCTCAGCCTCAACGGCCTGACGGGCGAGTTCTTCCTCCATCGTGTCGTCCTTCGCCACACGAAGGCGGCTCTCGAGCATCGCCAGCTGCATGCGTAGATCATCAATGATGGCCTCGAGCTCCACAATCTTGTTGTACTGCTCGCGTTGGCGCAGTGCGGCGTTGTAGCGCTCGCGGGTGCCGTCGGTGTTCTCGTAGAAGATCTTGATGTTCGAGTTCGGTGCCTCAGCATCTGCCGCACGCAGCGGAAGAGGTAACTGTCCCTGCGCCATGGTGCGTCCTGCCGACTCTGCCTCGTTGGCTTCATCGTCATCGGCCTCCGAAGAGGAAGACGAAGAGGGTGAGGAGACACGGGTCATGCTACGGGGGAACTGCGAAATGCTGGTGGGTGCGCCAGAGAGGTCGTTCGCGTTCAGCGACGCGCCACGGGCCATCGAAGGGGATACGGACACGGTGACCCGCTGCGCCTCTTCCTCGTAGGCCGCTTGCTCTTCACTGTCATCGCGTTCTTCAGAGGAGGTGCCCGAAGAAGAAGAAGAGCGGCGGTGACCGAAGACATCCGCATCACCGCCGGCCTCGAGAGCCGCGAGCTGTTCTGCAAGCGCGTCGAGCGCGGCGTTGCGGCGAACGGCCTTTTTGTGCAGTTCCGCGTTCTCCCGCATGACGCTGTCAAGTCGCTCCTGCGACAAGCCCGCCTCTCGCGCGCGGCGGAGCAGCTCTTCCTCATCGGCATCCGCTGCAACGCCCGACACGTCCTGCAGCGTTCTCGGATTTGGTGAAATGCTTCGGCTGCCCAGCGCGGAGGAGAGCCGCGTGACGGACTCCATCCTGGCGCGTGAGGCCTCCTTCTGGGTGTGATAATCGACTGTCTGGGCCTGCTGGCGGACCATGTCCAAGAGCTTTGCGTTGTCGCGCTGAAGCTGCTGAATGTTCTCCAAGGTCAAGTTCTCCACCTCCTCCGGAAGGTCAACAGAGATGGCCAGCTGTCCGAGCGTCGCACGGTTGGTGCTGGCAGAGGTACGGGAGAGGCAGTTGAGATCGACGAAGTGATATGTGAGCAGGTGCTGCTCCTCGGATTGGTTCGGGTCATCCACGTAGGCGCAGACGACATCGCCGTGGTGCATCTCCCGCCGCGACGCGCCGAGGTCCTTGCCGTTGAGTTGAACAGTCAAGACAGTGCCGAGGTCGGCGCCGTGGGCGGGGGCCACGTAGCGCACCCAGAAGCGCTGCTCGCACGATCGCTGGCACACACGCTCCACCTCCACGTAGCCGAGCTCACCCGTGGTGGGCTGTGGGGTTGGGGAGACACTCACGGAGTGATCGCGACGGTGGCATGCGTGCTCCTCCTCCTCATCCTCCGCGTTCGTGAGACACGCCGTGCTCGCCACGTTCAGCGCGGTCACCTCCGGTGAGACGGAGACGGAAGGAATGGCATCCGATGCGTTCGTCGCGCGTCCCGCTGGCTCGGGGCACGCGCCGTGCTGTGGCGCCGTGTCGTGGAAGCTGAGAGTGAGCGGGAATGTGGTCCGCTCCCGCACGAGCGACGCCACACGCGCCACGCCCCCTTCCACGCACGCCATGCCGATGCCCGCCACGCTGGTATAGCGCCGGTGAGACGCGACGAGCAGCGGCGTCGTGAGCCCCGCGCTGGTTGCCGCCACAAGAGCCTCTGTCCGCACGATGCCGTCGTGACCAGCGGTGATGCGCTTGAGCACGCCACCGGTACCCGCTGTGGGGCCCATCGGAGAACCATCTACGTGGCGCAAGAAGCCACTCAAGTCGTTGAGCACCTGCTGGCCGCCGCCGCGAATGGGCGAGATGCCGTCTAGCAGGTTCGGCGTGCCCTCGCCGACGCACCCGCTGTCCTCCACAAAGCTCTGCTGCTGCTGTTGCTGCACCCGCTTCATCCATAGCTCCATCTGGTCCTTTAACTTCTCATTCTCCGCCTTGAGGCGCGCGTTTTGTTCAACCAGGTTAGCCCGCGTCTGAAACGTGCGATTCACGGTGGGGCGGTTTCGGATCTTGCGCACCGCCTTGGCGTACGTCAGCGTCGAGCACGACTCCTGGTAGCTAAACGCAACCGGGGAGACGGTGGCGATCATGAAGGTCTTGCTGTTACCTCCGAGGTTGTCCTTGAGCACCATGGTGAGGAGAGAATCTCGGTAGTTGATGAACTTGGCACCACTCGCAATATCGTTGATGACGCGCGCCAGTGTAGCCAAGGATTGGTTAATCTGAATACCCTCTTCACGGTTCTTGCCCTCTGTCTTTGCCGTCTTCTGTCGCTCGCTGCCGGCCAAGTCCACGAGGTTGATCGTGGAGTGCAACTCAACTGTCTCGCGTGTTTCGCGGTTCGTGGTGAACTGCGTCAGTCGAACTTGAAAGATGGCGTGGCTGCGACTACTGCGTGCGTTCATGCCTGTCTCGCCAGTTTGACGGCGACGCAGACCGAGCTCAATGAGTGGGTACGCCTTCTCCGCGGAGGCGATGGTCTGCTGCTGCAGCTCGTGGATCACCATCGTCTCCTTTTTGCCCTGCGCGTCGCGTGAGTACTGTACATGCAGGGGGCCTTGGCGGGAGAGGAGGCAATAGACATCGTTCTGGTAAATCTCAAAAAAGGAGAAGGCTACGGTGTACGAATAGTCCACCTCAGGGTTGCTGCTGTGGGAGGCCTTGATGACTTGCAGTCGCTCGAACAGGTCATCGAGTGTGCGTGGGACGACACCAGGGTCGGCGCGCACGTTGTGTGTGTCTCCGAAAAGGGTGTACGTCTTACCGCTTCCGGTCTGGCCATAGGCGAACACGCACGAGTTGATGCCCTCGACCGCCGCCTTCACGGCGTGCCGGGCCGTCGCACGGTACACGCTCTCCTGGGAGCCGTAGGGAGGGGGCTGGAGGAAGTCGCTCGTGCGGATAAGTGGCATGCGAAGGGCGGCGCTCTCGTCCATCGAGGTGATGGTGTGGTCGCATTCGTAGTAGCTCGCCGTCGCGGTCGACGTCAAGCCGCGCGTGAAGGTAGAGCAGCGCTGCGAGGAGCGGGTACGGGTCTTGCCGCTAGACGCACGGGGACGGGTCCCTCGTGCACCGCCGCCCTGCGCATTGGCGCGATCTGTAAGAATCTGAACCACGTTGTTCGTGTCACGTGCCAGGGCGGCCGTGTCTTCCAGACTCTTCGGGTCATGCATCACGATGATGTTGTCCAGGGCCGAGACGCAAATCTTGTTCGCCTCCTTCACGCCAACCGACTTGCGCGGACCGCCCGCACCAGCAGAGGCGCCTTTCGGGGTGTGGGCAGGGTGGCTTGGGACGTCACGGATGCGGACGCAAACGTGAATGTGGCCGTCATCAATGAAGTGCTCGTCGTCTGTTTCAGCGTCTTTGGCGTTGCTGCTCGCCATAGCCTCGTACGCAGCTGTGAGCGGGCGTGTCGCGGCAGGAGCGGCTGGCGTGGTCGGCGCTGGTTCGGCAGAAAAACCATCCATGCTCGGGCCATTGACGTCAGTGCTGACCGTGTCCGTTGTGGTACGGGGCACAGACTCCATCTGTGGCTCAGACATTGCTTACTTTCTCTCTTTTTCTCTGTGTGTTTGTGTGTGCGTGTGTTTAATCTGGAGTAGAGTACAAGTTGAGCTGCAGACACAGTGTGAAGAGAAAACGCAAAATCTGAAAGAGGTAGGACTTGACAAAAAAAAAGGAAAATGTTCTTGTTGTAGTTCAGTTCTGAAATCTAATGAGGCTACGTGAAGAATCTAGATGTAGAAAGAAAACAAAAAGAAAAAAAAGTGTGAAATGGGAAAGAAAGAAAGAAAAAAAACACAGGTGCAGCGATACAACCGAACGCAGGCAGAAAAGCAATGAAGGCAAAAACAAGTTTATCTAGGTTGCTGTAGTCTTCACAAGAAAGAAAAAAAAAAGCACGACAGACTCAAAAAACAGGGTGGATAGCACGAGGTGCGATGAGTGAAACCGAAGAAAGAAAACAAAACAAAGCCTTGACTAAAGGCTACAAGTCGAATAAACGTGGTACAGAAAAAGGGAAAAGGAAATTTGTGACGCGATGTGGCTATTTTACTCTTTTTTTTTTACTATCTAAAAATAGTGTGAACGCGTACACGTTGTTTCTTCACACAGTTGACGACGGTGGAGCAGGATAAGTCAGGAGCGGGGAGGAAGGAGGGGTGGTGTGAGTGCAAAATAGGGGCACGAGGCGTTCAAATTTCATTGCCAGATTCTTGTTGATTTGGTTCGCCCTTGTTTGCATTGGCATTTGGCGGGTGTGCCTGTTTGTGCTGTTCGGCTTCCGCTCAGTCTTGTCTGGATTTATTGCAGCGCAGAAATAGGGGAAAAAGAGCAGCAATCCCTTCGCACAGTACAGAGGTGAGGAAGGGACAATAAGTCTGAGCACGGCTACCTGCCTTGTGTGAAGAAAGAGGCAATGTGTCTCTCGAATCACTTATTTTGTTTTGTAATGTATTTGTCGTTCTATGCATTTTCGTTGGTGTTTTTTTTTGTTTTTTGGATTGCATTTGGATGTAAATATGATGTTGTTGTTTCCTCTCTATTCGGCAACAAGGAATCAGAAAGGTGAGCGCGAGAAGGCAAAGGGGGTTGAACACGGAAAGAAAAAAAGAAAGAGAAAGAACATGAAGGTATCAAAAAAAAAAGAGAGAGAGAGAGAGAAAAGAAAGTGAGACAAATGTGTTCGCCCGACAAAAAAATGAGTGAGTCGGATGGCAGAAAACAAAACTCGGCACAGCACGAGTATGAGAAACAAGACGAGACCACATCACCCGGAAAACAGCTCACGTGCGCAATGCAGTTGTCTCTACGGACCAGAGGAAGCACCAGGTTGCGTCCATCACGTTAACCCTGACTCATTCAGTCACTATCACAACTCCTCGATTCAACGGTCAGTACGCTCTCCTCTGAATGCACTCACTTTCGCGTAGGTGAGCGCGTACTTTCACTTTTTCCAGATCATCTCATCTTCCGTGATAATTAACTTTTATTTTGATTGACATGTGTATATATAGGTCTTCTTTTTTGTTTTTTTTTACATGTTCGCGTTTCTTTGCCTCCTACGCCTCCTTCCATTGTATGGTATTTGTATGAAAGTGGGTGGAGCTCGAACGGAGAATGCATGATGACATTCGGTTGTGTAGCAGTGCCGCAAGCATCTGGCTGACTTTGCAGTCTTCCTTCACGCACACACACACACACACACACTGTCTATCCCTCATACAGTGCAGATCGCTGCCTCACAATTCATCCCAACGCACGGAAGGAGGGCCGGCTCTAGTAGTAGGAATGGCCCCAACACGCGGCGAGCCCCCTTTCTTCAAGATCGATGAGTTGCTGCCAGGCCTCGGTGTGCCGCCCTTTGAGTCTAAACCTGGCGCAGCGTCGCCGGGCTCTTGCAGGATAAAGCTGGGGGGGCTCGTCATGGCAGCAGCGGGCATAGCGTTGGGAATTGGAGCAGGAGCAGGGGCAACGTCTGCACCATCACGGCTCACCCCATCCGTGTCGCCGCCCGTGCGTGGCTGTGAGGGGACGACTGGGCCGACGAAGGTGGAGGGTTCGTAGGACAGATCTTCCGGGTCCACGCTGCGATTGCGCGATGCACTCCAGTCCGCCGTCGAGGCGTGAATCTGAGACGCCAAGACGGAGATGCCGGCACCACCGCTGCTGCCGCTGACATACCGATTGGCGTTGTTGCCGAGGTAGCCTGGAGCGGCGCCATTCATGTTGGCGTTCGTGTTGTTCGATCCCATCCCCGCCTTCACAGACGGTGGTGCGCGTGTGGGGTCTGCCAGGCCCATGTTCGCCCAGCCCAGCCCACTCGTGCTGGCCGGTGGCGGCGCGGTGCCAGCCACACAAGACGGAAAGGCCGCGTTGGGTTTCAAGTACGCCTCGAGCCACGACGAGGACGACGGTGGCGACCCTGCCGCCGCCCCCGCCCCTTGTGCGTCATTCCCAGCAGAGAGCGCGGACCTGTAGATGCGTGTGTTCGAAACAGGCGCCAGTGACGACGGGTGCCCAGCCGCACGCGCCGCGGAGGAGAGCGGGGTGATGGTGTCTGTCAAGTACGTGCCAGCGCCGACAGAGACACGTGTGCCAGCATTCTGGGCCGCCACGGCACGCAGTGTGGCCGAGGCGGTGGCTTGGTTGGCACGAAGCGACTCCGCGATGATGCGCTCTAAGCGGCGCTGCTCATCCGCGATCTGCCTGAGCTCGGCCTTGAGGTGGTCCGTCTCGTAGCTGTACGTCGTGCGTTGCGAGCCGTTGACCACCATGGCCTGTGACAAGGGCGGGGCTTGCGGATTGAGAAAAGTGTAGCTCGTCGCGCTCGTGTTCGAGCCTTGCGGGGCCACCGCGTTGGGAGGGGCGAACAAGGGCGCCTGCTGATACGGAGCGGCTTGAGGGCGACTGAAGGAGCTGTTTCCTGACGTCGGCGCCACGTCCGCAGACGGATTGCTCGCCGGTGCGGCGGGTGTGGTTTCCACTGGTGGCGACGGTGTCTGTGCGCGCTTCTGTTGCTCTTCCTGGCGCTTCTTGGCGGCATACGCAGCGGGCCCCATCATCTTCATCTCCCTCTCCTCCCGCTCCCGCTCCACCTCTGCCAGCTCTCGCTTCGCCACGGCCTCCCGCTCCTTCTGCAACCTACGCTCCTCCACAAGGTCCTCATCGAGCTGACGGCGGTGCGCCTCTTCCTTACGGCGCTTCTGCTCTGCCATCAAGCGCGCGTTCTCATCTTGCAACTGCTGCGCGCGTCGCCTGGCATCTTGCTGAGCACGGCGATCATCATCGTCATCATCCCCGCCGCCCACCCCGCCGCCCAGGCCGGGAATCTGACTCCCGCTGCTTCGGCGGCGACCTGCGCGTGGGGGTCCACCCGCGGGGTCTTGGTCACCGTATAGCGGTGGCAAAAAGCCAGCCGGGCTCGAGGTGGGTCTGTTCTGCGGCGACTGCTTCGTCGGCGTCATTTCAATCTCAGCTGGAGCCCCGAAGTAAGGGCCGCGCGGGGTCATTGGCGCTTGTAGATAAGGCCCTGCACCACCAGGTCCTGGGTAATACATGGGTGCCATCGCAGACGGGGTGTAGTAGGGAGACGCCGACGGCATCACGGGGGGTGCGTTCTGGAACGACAAGGGGGGCTTAGGGCGATAGATAGGGGGAAGCACGCCAGTCAAGGGCTGCACCGGTGGCAAGTGAGACCCAACAACAGGACTGAACGCCGTCACCGCGGGCTGCGGCTGGCCCGGAGAGTAAGGCGAGGGGGAGAGCCACGCGTCCTGAGGCACGACGGGAGGTCCGTAGGGACTCGCTTGAGGGCTGTTGCTGTTCGGCTGACGGCCGCCACCACCACCACCTTGGCTTGGTTTGCCTGCGGCGGGGACGACAGGTCCGTAGTTGTTATTGTTGCCCGCGGGTTGTCGTTGGTTCCGGGGTACGTCATCGGCGTTGATGCCCCACGGCGGACGGGCGTCGCTCTGACGTTTGTGGTACACGTTACCAGGCCCAACCTGACCCGGACCGCCACGCTGAATGTCGCCTTGGCCGCGAATGGCGGGGTCTTGGGTGTAGATGTTGGGGTCACCAAGGTAGTACGTGTACTCGTCGTGGCCGATCTTGCCACCAACTTCTTGCTTCTTGCGCAACATTGTTCTAAAAAATTCAAAGAAAAGGGAAACGTGCTGTGTGTCTATTCGCTTCTCTGTGTGTGCGAGAGAAGACAAAATGCCGGTCGTTCTTTCGTGATCACTCACAAAAAAAAAAAAAAGAGAGAGAGAGAGAGAGCAAAACAGCTGCTCGCTCACGTTGTCTATTGGGGGAAAAAATACTTGTACACGTCTCAACAACAGAAGCTATTTTGTTTTTCTTTTTTTAGAAAAGAGCAACAACGTGCCTTCGCAGATTCCTTTTCTTTCCTTCCTGTAAAGGTTTCTATCGCTTCTTAAGGGTCGCACAGGGAGGAGAAAGGAGGAAAGAGTTATGCTCATAGCAGGGTACAGGAAACTGAAGCGCTGATAACTTAAGGAGAGAGGGAAAAGACATGCTCTTGAGTCAGATGCCCCCCCCCCCCGCGGGCGTGATGGTGAGTCGCATTGGCAGAGCGATCAAAACAAAAACAAAGATCTCTTCTCGTTGTGGCAAACTCTCCTATTGCCCCAACAACCCTGCATTTGGAGTGCGGGCATACGCAGTATTGAAAATGGGGTCTCGAGGCATCAGTGAACGCACGTTGTCTGCGTTGTACGTGTGTCTGTGTGTATGCGTATGTCTTTGTATTTCCTTTTTTGTTCTGCTCAGCGCAGAGATTCACAATCGGTGGAAAGTGAACACTGCGAAGAAAAAGTCGAAAAAAAAAAGAGGCGAAACAAATGCGAAAATAAAATATCTATGGTGAAGGCCATTCATAACTACCCTGTTCACAGTCCAGCCAGAAAAGGAAACGAAACAAGAAAAAAGGGGGGCAAAGCAGAACGTGTCTCCGTCCTTCAACTCGTACCGAGTGCCATCAGGAGAGCGCATTGATGATTTGGTTTTCTTTTTTGCTTGACTCATTCACTGTTCGGAAAACACAAACTGAGACAGGAGAAAAGATATGAAGTACGCACCGTCGAATCAGTGCATCCTCTCTCAGAGAGAACAAGCCCTCTTCAAGGTGACGACTGAAGAAACAAAAAGCCGTTGGCTAATCTTAAGCGCTGGGGGTGGCCTTGCGGGCGCTCTTCTTGGAGCCCTTCTTCTTGGCGATGGCCTTGTTCATGCTGGGCATCACGCCACCGCGGGACACGGTCACGTTCTTCAGCAGGCTGCCGAGGTCGTCGTCGTGGCGCACAGCCATCGTCACCGTGCGGGGGTTCAGACGGCGGGGCTTCTTGCTGCTCTGGGCGGCGGCCTTCACGGAGAGCTCGAGGAGCTCAGCGGTCAGGTACTCGAGCACGGCAGCCATGTACACGGCGCCGGAGGCACCAACACGGCGGGCGTACTGGCCGCGCTTCAGCATGGAGCCGACACGGCCCACGGGGAAGATCAGACCGGCCTTGGCGGAGCGGGAGCCAGACTTGCGGGAAGCCTTCTTAGCGCTGCGGGGGGTAGCCATGGTGGAGAGCGAGAGAGTGTGCGGGAGAGGGTTGAAAGAGGAAAGAGCTAAACAATGTGAGAAGGAAAACGCAGAAGAATTGGTTGAGAAGAAGAAGTGAGGAGGGGGAGAAGAGAGGAAGCGAAATGGGTGTGAATACAAAAAAGATGCACTGTGAGCATCGGTGAGTCTTCGCGTCACTGCCGCCAAGACAGGAAACAAAAAGACAAGAATAACTGGGTAAAAGAGTCATACCCAGAAAAACGACGCGAGACCCATCAGTCATTCCCACATAGTCACGCGTTTGCTTTTTCTGTGGCATTTTTTTCTTTTTTGTTTTGTTTTCTTTTTTTTTTCTCATGGTGGAAGTCTCATTGCGAGTCCTCATGAGTGTTTGGTATTCTATTTGTTCCTTTTGCTATTGTGAAGGTGGTTACGGTGTGGTTGGGTGTTGTCTTTGAAAAGAAAGAGGGAGACGCGCGTCTAGCATCATTTACATCAATGAGAATAAAATCGTCGTCGTGTTGGGGGGTTCCCCTTCGTTGTTTTACAAGGCCAAAGGCTTCTAAGTGAGGGGGGACGGGGGGACGCTGCCTCACTGCGCCGTCGGTACCACCAGCATGGCCTCGAGCTGATTCTTCTTGATCAAGCCCTCCTTCTTGAGCGCCGTCACGGCGTCGTTGTGCTCCTTCGTCTGAATGAGAATCTGCTCCTCGGCGTAGCTGGTGAATTCGTCACAGAGGGTGCGCAGCTTTCCCTCTTCCTCTTCCAGAGCAGCGACGCGGCTCTGTAGCGCGGCGATCTCCGCCTCCACGGTCACGGTGTCCTTCTCGCCCTTCAGCGCCAATCGCAGCGCGTGGCCAACGCGGCTTTCGAAAAGTTCACGGTGCGCCGCCTGCGCCGCCACACGCTCAGCGTGGACGTGTAGAAGCAGAAGCCCGCGCTCCCAGCACTCCACGACGACCTGCCGCATCACCTCCAAGTAGCACTCAGCGACCAGCAGCGTACGAATAGGACACGTGCCGGTGCGCTTGGCACCATAATCACGCAGCTTGGCGTGGTAATGTTCGGAGGTCTTCAGCGTGTCCGTGCGGGAGGTGGGGTATGGACTCGCGTGCTGCTCCCACACGATGCCGGTCTGCGGATCTGTCCAGCGATGGGGCACGATGAAGCTATCAAGAATGAGGCGCACATTAGGGTCCACGGCATCGGCGCGGTCCTCTACGGGAGGCAAACCGAGAGACTTGCGCAGCCGCAGCGATCGCTTTGGGTCGCGCGGTGCAAAGGGAACGTCATAGGTGATCAGCGTGTCCTCGGCCTGCACAGGACCATCGACTTCGACAAAGCGTGCCGCCGTGCCGTTGGGGCCAGACGGGGGCAGCAGCTGAAGAAGCGTGTTGGAGAGATCATCGGCTGATTTAGCCGCGTGTAAGTTCGCGCGTGTAGAGGCCACGGCACCGCGAGAAGCAGATGCAGATGCAGACATGACCAAGCTAAGTAAATAGGCGTCTGTGTGTTCGTGTGTGTAGGCGACCAAAATATGGTACGCGATACTGCAGTACAGCCAATAGACAGCGAAACAAAGCAGAAGAGAGAGAGAGAGAATAGCAAACAGAGAATGAATTGAAAGATGCAGTCGTTGTTTGAAGCTGCTTCAAGTGAGGGAGAACGACATTGTGGCATGCTGTGTGAAGCAAGGTGATGAGTATGCAGTATGTGCACGCGCTGCTTCTCAGATGCACGCTCTCGCACACCCAGAAAGAGGTCCGAGTAACAGGTAGTCCTAGTGGAGTGTGGCCTTCACACGCAGAACGAATTTAATTATCATCGGTAGTATAAACGCAAGCACTTGAGTTGGTGCTTTCGAGTTGTGCTGCAAGTCGGCTTTTTCTCTTCTTTTTTTTTTTTTGTGTGTGTGTGTGTTATTGATAGCGTACGGATCTTGTGACTTTAGTGTGTGTCATCTTTCAGCAACGTGGCTACAAGACAAACAAAGAAACAGCACCGATAAGCACGCACAAGGCAAGCTGATAAGGAAAAGGGACAAGAGAAATGGAAGATGCCATGTCTTTTTTTTTTTTCTCTCTTTTGTGGGTGTGTGTGTATATGGTAGCACGGCACAAACACGTAGACGAACAAAAAAAAAAAGTCGCAGTGCGTCAGCTCCTACATGATCTGGCACGTGTTGGTCTGCCCACTTGCTCGCGGTGTCGCCGTTGTCGTGGGGCCAGAACGTGTGCTGTCACTGGATAGAACCTCCACGTCTTCCGCCGCCGACATGACCGGCACGCCGCGACCTTCGAGTACGCCGCTGCGCACAATGTTCAATCTCGCCAAGTTGGGCAGCTTTCCCAGAGCTTCAATGTCATTCAGCTGCGGGCAGCGCGACACGTTTACCTCCTCCAGCGCGCGGCAACGGCCAATCCATGCAATCGTGTCGAGCTGCGTTGCGGAGGCGTCGAGTCGGCGCAGGTCTTGCAGATGTCCCAGTGGGGAGAAGTCCTGCACCGCTGTGCACTGCGACACATTGAGCTGACGCAGTCGCGAGCAGGCACGAAGGGGCTCGAGAGAGGTCACCGCGCTGCAGCCGGACAGGTTCAGCAGCTCAAGACGCACGAGAGAGGCGATGGGTGATAGGTCGGCCAGGCGCGTGCAGTTCGCCACGTTAAGACGCTCGAGCTGCACGCACGCACGCAGCACAGAAAGGTCCGAGACCGGTGTCGTGTATGACACATTCAGCTCCAGCAGTGTGTTGGCGCTGTGTGTGAGCGGGGAAAGATCGAGAGGGACATCGCGTGGGAGGCGGTTACAGTGAGAAAGGTGCAGCACACGCAGTGCCGTGCACGGGGTGAGCCAGTCCACATTGGAAATGCTGCTGGCCGCGACGGAGATGTGCTCCAGTGTGCGGCCCGCCACTGCGGTGACTGCGGACAGCGTTGTGAGGTTCTTGCAATTCGACACGTCCAGATCGACGATTGGGAACAGCGGCAGCGAGGGCGATGTGGAGACGGCCCCGTCCTCACCCCCACGCACCGCACGCGACTGGCTCTTCCCGAGACCCTCGGCGTAGGCAGCGGCGGCCTTCTCAAGAAGCTCCGGCTTCGGCGAGGCCAGCGTACACCACGACAAGTTCACCGCGCACAGATGTCTGGCGGCGGCGTAGAGCGGCGCGTAGCTAACGATGTGTGGACACTTCGACAAGTTCAAATCCCGCAACGCGCGGCAGCTCGGCAGCCAGCGTAAATCGCGCACCGCCGTGCCGGAGATGTTCAGCGTGGTCAGCGCGGTGGCGCCTCGCAGCGCGCTGAGGTCGGCGAGCTGGTCGCAGTTCGCCACGTTCAGCACGCGCAGACGATACGCGAGACCGTCCTGGTGCGGCATGGTGTCTGCTGACGGGCTGCTAAGCCAATTCAGATCTCCGAAAGGTCCGCAGCCCGCCACGCTCAGCCACGACAAGGAGCCGTTCGCCATGGCCGCGGCTACAGGGGTCCAATCCCGGACGTACCGACACGCGTCGAGGTGCAGACGGTACAGGAAGAGGCAGCCGTTCGAGAGCCAGTCGAGGCTGTGCACGCTGCAGCCGGAGGCGTCGAGCACTTCGAGGTATTTAATGTCAGAGAGGGGAGAGAGATCAGTCACCTGGGTGCACTGAACTAGGTAGAGCTCCTCCAGCTGCGCACACCCGCGCACCCACGCCAACCCACTCACGCAGGTGTGGGAGAGATTCAGCTGGCGCAGGGCGGACAAGGTGCCAAGAGAGTCGAATTCTGTCAGCTGTGCGCACCGAGACAGGTCCAAATACGCCAGTGCCGTGCAGCGTGCGGAGAGAAAGTGAGATGTGTCGGTGATGCCTGTCCCTGCGGCGGCGACCGAACTGAGTCGCTGGCACTTCTCCTCGGATGAGGTCAGAGGGGATAAATCGGTCAAGTGCGGAGAGGCCGAAACGTTGACGTACTCGAGCCGATGACACTGTTTGAGAAAGTCCACGTTGTATAGCCCATCGCCAGAGACGGAGAAACACACCATGTTCACCGCGCCGCTTAGCGGTGTTGGATCAATCGTCCGCCGGCACTCGGGCAGCTCAACATCCACCAAGAAGGGTAGAACAGGACCGGCAAATTCAACAAAACGAGCACGTAGCTCGGCGTTGTGTGCGAGCAGGTACGCCTGATTTCGGTCATCAAAGAACTCTGGCAGGGACAGTAATTCCATCGTCTTGGCCTCTAACAAAGGATAGACAGCGAGGCGACCTCGCATGAAAGGGGAGACGAGCGCGATAGGCACCGCCGCCTCATTGCGTCTTAACCACCACACGGCCGCGTGAAGCGTGCGAGGGAGCTTGGTGCCTTCAATGCGAACCGTGCGTGTGTGCGTGGCGGGACAGTCGCTGGAGGGGAGCTGGAGGGGGTAATGTTGCTTCTGGGCCGTCATGGGTGGTGCTCCAGCCATCTCAAGGCCGCCACAGACGAAAGGAGGAAGCGAGGCGACAGGGCCTTGCCAGCGCGATTCATGGTCTCCTGTGAGTCCACCAGACTCGTTGCGGCTCGAGCTGTATTGCGGCTCGGCACCCGCTGGAGTCGGAGAGCACGACCGGCCGCTTCTTCCCCTGCCAAAGTAGAGCGAAGAGTGTGTTTGCAAGTGCTCTGGCTTGGTCAGGCCTCGAATGGCTCGCCGCACGTACGGCTGCTGCTGGCACAGCTTCACACTGAGATGTGGAGACGTGAAGCCATCGGTACACATCCACTCCACCGCCGTGCGCGTGACGGGTGATGCGCAGCTGAGGGCAAGTGGCGCGCCGGTTGTTTCACCGAGAGGAAAGTAAGACGTGATGACGAAGAGCCACGTCATGGTTTCTCTCTCTCTCACTTTTTTTTTTTAATTCTTTCCTCTTCGTGTGTGTGCGTGTGAGAGAGAGAGATGTCAGGCCCACACAAGGCACAAATCGATGCGTGCAGAATTGAAAAAAAAGCGATACGAAGCGAAGAGTAACGGCAAGAAAGAAAAGAAAAAAACAAAAAAGGGAAAAGAAGCACAAAGCTCAGCGAGTGGGAAAAAAGTGAGTGAGTGAGTGAGTGAGCGCCACGAAAGGAAGTGCAACTGGAATAGAAGAACGGCGCTGATATGTGGCAGTCCGTGGCGCGCCTTGAGCACACACACACGGGTTTAAAAACAAAAAAAGGGAGGGGCCGTACTATGGATATGGCAATGTGAAAAAAAGGATAGAAAGAGAGCGAGGAGGCGGGAGCGAAGCGTAGTGAAGGAAATGTGCGTACATCACGAACAGTCGAATATGTTGCGAAGGAGCCGAACAGCCCAGTGCGGATCAAGTATGGAGAGAGAGAGAGAGAAGCTAGCCCTATGCACGCTGAAGGTCAACATCGGGGGGACAATCGCCGATGCCACCCATCAATACAGAAAAAGGCAATCGCCTTGAACAACGTCAAATTGGCTTGGCTTTTGTGTCTTTGTGCTTCATCAGAACTCCACTCCTGTCAGTGTTGTTTCAACACTTTGATATCTCTGATGTGTGTTACGTATTTTTTTGTGTGTGTATGTGTATGTGTGGAATTCATTCACAATCTATGGCGCAGTGTTGTGGATAGCAAAGCAAGGTCCTCACGGACCTCTAATTCTTCATCAAACTCTCTCTCTCTTTCTATTGGTATTGATGCTGTGCTTTTTGCGAGTGACGTGAAGTGCGTGGGCCTTTTAGTCACGCACTCCCTGGAGTTTCCACTCAATAATATACGAGGTCCTTCATGCTTCTCGGGACATCTTTGGGTGCCCTTGCCGTGTTCAGGTAGTCATAGTCGTCTAGCATCGTCCGCAACGTCTCTGCAGTCGACTCAAAGTAAGATTCAGACAGATACTGCTCGTAGTGATGCACGTGGGACCGCACCGAGTACAAACGCATAAACTTGTCATGCATCATGCGAATCTTGTTCGTCATGGCGCAGTTATTCGTGAGCATGAGGACGCTGTCCTTGTGGCCGAGTGGACTTACACCACACAGAGCGGTCTTGAAGCCATCTTCGTTCCAGTACGGCAGCTTCACCCTGGCGTGCATCCGCGCTACATTGCGGGTGAGGTCACCAATAGTGATTTGTGGACCGCGGGCAATAATGGCGGTGGCCAAGCTCGTGCCAATCTCACCACCGCCGCTACTCCCACTTGTCAGATCGACGAACTGGTGCTCCTTATCGAGGCAGGCACTAATCATGGTGTCCACCGTGCGTGGGCCTACCGTGGCTTGCTTGGACACACTTAGCGGGGCGATCGCCGCGGTGAGCATGTTCAGGCGTGGGTATGGGACGAGGTTGGTGGTGACCTCGTTGATGTCCATGTTCAGCGGGCCAGGGAAGCGCATGCCACAGGTCAGGTTGCTCAGCATCTGTGCCGCGAGCGCGTTCATCGAGTCGTACGGCAGCCCCCGTGTTTCCGTCGGCATCGCCGCGTTGAAGGCGGTGTTCTTCGCATGGCCCGCCGCAGGGAGTGCCGCGGATGTGGAAGGGATGCCACTCCCGCCACCGCCACCAGGGGCGCGGCGAATACCATTCGCGCGATCTGCCATGCGGGCCAGCGCGTCGTTGTCCATGGGCAGCACGCAGTCTGCATGCTCAATCAGCTCCTTCAGAGAGAAGCAGCTGTTGTACGGTGCGGTCACGACATCATCGATCTGCGAGGGAAGCACAACGGGGCTAATGCGGAACACGTGCGGGAACTCCTCCTCCAACATGCCCAGCACGCGCGTGCCGAGTCCCGAGCCCGTGCCGCCGCTCAGCGAGTGCATAATGAGGAAGGACTGGATGCAGTCACATTGCTCGACTTGTCCGCGCACTGCCTCGGCGATGACATCGACGTAGCGATCGCCGTACTCCATATGCCCTACTGCCCAGTTGTTACCCGCCCCGCTCACATCGGACACGAAGAAGGTGCTGTCAAACAAATGGCCCAGCGGACCGCGCAGCATCGACGAGAGCACGCCTTGCTCCATATCCACGGCCACACACCGCGCCTTGAGCGACTCGGTGGACGTGGCGGCGCCAGCTCCAGACATGGAGCCCGAAGTCGAATCACGTCGTGCGTGCCGCTCATCGGATGCGGTGTGAAATTCAGCGGGTGCACTGCGAGCGGTGTTGAAGAGCGCATCGCGGGCCTCCGGGTACTGTGGGTTTGCCTTGTGCTCCTGCAGCAAGATATCCCACCAACGCAGACCAATCTGATTGCCACACTGGCCTACTTGAATGGTGACTATTTCACGTGGCATAGCACTGTATTGATATCACGATGCGTTACGTCAGAGAGCGAGAGAGAGAGAGAGAGAGAAAAAAGAGGAGTAGATTGAAATCGGAGGAAGGTAAAAAAATTGTAACGCAAAGAGAAAAGAAAGACAGCTGTATCAACGCAGCACAACGAACTGTCCAAGAGGCACAGCGGGCAACCAACAAATGTGTACAGGCCTAGCAGGTTCTGAGGCCAGCGTACGTGCGAACTGAGAAAGAGAAGACATGAAAGAATGAAGAAAAAAAAAGAGAAAAGCGCAAAGGAGATGGTAAGCATGGGGGGGCAATAAATAGAAAAGAGTGGTAGTGGTAAAGGAAAGGGGCACTGTGAAAGAAGAGGACTGAAGGACACTCTGGTGCGACCACGTTGTGTTTCTCCAGCGAATCTCGTCACAACACACACGTCTGTACCTGCGTATCTGTGGGTAATCGACAGTCACTCGTCCTTCTGGTGGCGTGGTGCTCTGATGTTGTTGTTTTTTGTTTTTTGTTTGTGTTTTGCTTCGCGGGAGGTATGCGTGTCTATGTGTAGGTCTAACGTATTGAAACAGGTACGCTCAAGTATTTGTGCGTTCAAGAAAGAAAAAGAGGAGAAAAGAGAGGAATCAAGATAAACTGCTGCACGAGGACTTCTTTAGAACGCGTCTTCGACCAACAGTTGCAGCTGCTGCGTCACTCTATCTCTCTCCGCAAACAGCTGTGTTGCCTTGTACTCCACGGCCTCAGAAGCCTTCTCAAGTCTCTGTAGCAGCCGGTGAAGCTCAGCCGTGCGCTGCGAACCTTGCGTCGTCGCAGCCGCGTCTGCCACAAGGCGATGCAGTGTTTCTCGCTTCTCTGCGATGTCCTCGCGCTGGGTGCAGAGGCGCTCGAGCGTCGACGTGAGCGACGCACGTTCGGCTTCCAGTACGTACAGCAGATCGTCCTTCGCGTGGCCGCGGCGCACTGTGCGATCGGCAGGCACAGGGGGCTGCTGCGCAGGTGCAGATGGGGGCAGTGTGCGGCTTCGCCCACGCAACGGCTCGCTCGAGGCGGTTCGTGCGTCGTGATGTTGATGCGAGCGAGCACGTGTGGTCTCTTCTGTGATATCGTCAGAAGAGATGGTGGTGGAGCGAGAAAGGGAGAGACGGCGTTCGACGTCACCCGCAGGAAGCCCGCGTGGTAGTGGCGGTGGTGGCGGAGGCGACGGGCTGGTGTCCGCCTGCGCGGTGGACACGCCAAGAGGATCATACAAGGTACTCGCCGTCGTCCTCGTGTGCCGCTTCGTATCGGTAGTCGCAGAGCGCTGGCGTGCTGCCATGGAGGGATAGATCACGGGTCGCGAGGACGGCTGTGGCGGTGGTGGAGACGGAGAAGGAGCGTGAGGGGAGGTGAGCAACGTCGGCTCCCACGCCCCATCGACAGAAGAGGCAGAGCCGGCACCTCTATTTGTTCGTGCAGCCACCGCGGTACCTTTCTGCGCCATGTACGCCGGCATGGGGAAGCGTGCATTGGCCCGCTCCTCGCCCTCAACTGTCACCTCCACAATCTCCACCTCGTTCTCTCGAACTTGCGCTGCTGCTGCTGCTCGCGGAGGTGGAGAGCGTGCTTCTGTCAGCGGGGACACGGAGACGTCATCGATCGAATTCTGCAGATGAGGAGGGGTGGCCATCGCATGTAGCGCACGCCACACACGCGCACGCTGCGTTTGAAGTGGCGACGTGTTGGTGTCTTGGCCCTCCGCCGCGGTGCCATCGTACCTGTGCACTGAAAGCTCGCGGGACGCTTGTGGCGGTGCCGTCGTCGCTGTGCTTGGCACTGTCGCTATCGTCGAGGTCCGTTGCTGCTGCTGTGTGCGCATTGCACGGTGACCAACAGGACGTGACAGAAGTTCGATTGCATTTTCTTCGACCTCATCGTGGCCGAGTCGCCAGGCATGATGACGCAGCAGCGGCAACGACGCCGATGAGGCACGTGTGCGCAACGGCGGGAGAGCGCTTTCAGCCGGTGCAGAAGGGCCTGTCCGTGGTCGCGTCCCCCAATGCATCCTTTCCGTGCTGTTCCCATGGTTCTTGTCGGTGTTGTTCTTCTTGTTGTTATAAGGGTGTGGCGTCTCTTTTATCCGTGAGGAGGCGGCACGCCCCGGTAATGGTGGTGCTGACATGGCACGTGAGAGCGCAACGTGATGAGTATCGGCATCGGCACGACAGTTGCGATCTAAAAAAGACAAGGATGGGTTGCGGGCAAAGAAAGAGTGAGACGACGAAGACGCTGACATCTGCGACGCATTCGCGCCAGAGACAGTCCCATGCGGGTGTGGGATAGGTACACGTGTTTGCCCCATCGCGGAGAGTGTCGGTCGTGTGTCAAGCAGCTGCGTCGTGCCCGCTGCATCACTTTCTCCCTGTTCTTCTTCTTCACCAACGTCATCACCTTGAGTGGACGAGGTTCGCACCTGAGAGCGATTCCCCTGCGCGAAGAGCTTCTCGAGCACCGCACGGCGTCGCTCCTGAACACTGGCACCCTCCACGCGCTCGACCGGTTCACACGTCGGACTCGTGGAGAGGTACACGCGAGGTCTCGCAACGCCTCCCAAAGTGTTTGTTTTCGTCATCGTTGATGTCGTCGTCGTCGCCGCCGCAGAGCCAGTGCCTTGCCGGCCGGCAGAAGGTGCCAAGGTGGCTGACCGACGGGCATCTAGCTCTAGCGCGAAAAGTCGCTTCTTGAGCTGAATGTTGTCACGCTGCAGCCGCTCATTCCGCGCTTGGATCTCACTGAGAAGATCCGATGTGGTGTTTTCAGCGCTTGTTTCCAGCGCCGTGTGTGCGCTCGTCGGAAGTTGCTGTGCCGTGTGTCGTGCTTGTCGTTGTCCCCTTCTCGTCCCCGTCGTCGCGGCGTCTGTTGCGATGCATTCTTGGAGCAGCACATCTTCCTCTTGTTGTGCTTCGTCGTCGTCGTGTTTGCGCGGCTTCGAGGAGCGCAAAAGTGACAGAATCTCAGCCTGCTGTTGTCGCACCCCGTCGATCTCCTGCTGCAGATGCGTCAGACTTTCCTGTGTCGCCTCGGACATGGCGGGGGGGCTTTTTGGTAAAAGGTTGTGCCAACCAATGGGAGGCATTCCCCACATTTGCGGTCCCCACGGCGTACTCAATGGCAATGGCGCCGACGATGTCGACTGCTCCGGCAATGGTTGTTGTTGTTGTTGTTGTTGTGCGCGTTGCAGCCTGGCAATCGTACTTTCGCGTTCTTGAAGGGCCTTCTCCAGTCGAGCCGTCCGACGGTCATACGTGCGGCGAAGCGTTTGTAAGGCATCGTGAGTGAGCGGCGATGGTGGAGAGGGAGAGGACGAGGGCGCCGCATCGTGTCCGCGAAGTGAGGGCGGTGTTCTGGTCACATCATCATCATCTTCTTCATCATCCACGTCGCTCGCCTCCTCATCATCCCTTCCGTCTGCATCTGTTACAGAACATCTCCTCTCCACGGCGACAAGAGGTGATGAGCGCACCGGAGCACAGTTTCGGGTCTCCTGGACGGCGTCGTCCTCCACCTCCTCCTCTTCGACATCATTCACGCTTGGCATGCCAACCGATGACGGTGGGTCGCGCTGCGAGGCAGCAGTCGCCTCTGTCTGTGTTGGCATGTGTTCACGCAGTCGTCCTCCGCTCAGCAACAGCGGTGGGGGTATGGACCATGTCGGCTCTGGTTTGGCAAACATGTCGGTCGCGCGCGTCTCAGGTGTGTCGTGGGAGGCGGCGGTGTAGAAGGCAGTCCCACCGTTCTCGGCGGCACCCGGTGATGGCGGCACAGAGGTCTGTTTACGACTTGCTCTGGAAACAAGCGCATTGACGTGTGCACGTTCACGAAGCTGGAGAGGGGACGAGGGCACCCCTGGCACGCGGTCCTTGTCTCTGCGCGCCACCACAGAGGGCGGCTCGCCCTCACCCTCGTCCTCTGGACGCCATGGAGAGAGCGATGGCAGCTCACGCATCGCGGTTGGCGGAGAGGCAGACCCCAGCGAAGACGTCGATCCGCGCGAGTGCGAGCGCCGCTGTCGGTGCGGCTGCTCGAGACGCTCCTCGCGGTCGGCAGAAGGCGACTCTCGCCAATGCAGACGTCGTGCCAGCGGAGACGGCGATGCCACCAAGACGGCCACGGTGTGGCGATCCTCGTATGAACCCTGGCGTGTTGGTGGAGACACGTCATGATCGAGAAAGGACTCAGCGGCGGCGTTCGTGTCCATGACATCTGTGAGCCATTGATGCGGCGAGTTCTGGGGGTGACCTCCTCCTCCGCGTTGGGCGTCTTTGGGCGTGACGAGGCAGGCTGACTCACCGCGTAAAGGCGGTGCCGGCGGGAAGGAGGCAGAGGTCATCGTGGTGGTCGTCAGCACCGTCTCCAGCGCATGCCACAAGCTGTCCGCCACGTGCATCATGTTCTGCGTAATATCACGCATCTGCGCTAGCAGGTCAGCTGGAAAGCTGGCGGAGGGGGCTGGGGTTGGTGTCCACAGCTGCATGTCCAAGCTACGCGTCGCCTCCGCCTGCAGGTCGCACAGCTCGTGTAGCTGTGCCAGAAAGCAAGTGGCCTGATGACACGTGGAGGAGAGCGCCCCATTGTTTCGCATGCTGCTCTTGTTCCTGTTGTTCTTGTTGTTGTAGTTCCTCTTGTGGCCGTCGAATGGGCTCTCATCACGTTCAGAAGAGCGCGATTGCTCTGTTTGCCAGACCACGAACGGCTGCACGAGGCACAGCGCGTTGCGAACGTGCGTGTCGAGGGGCTGCAGATTGGATTGAACGCGGATGTGCAGCAGACGCACAGGTAAGCCAGCGGCAGCGAGAGACGCTGACCCGCTCCCATCGGCGATGGCCGGGGCACGGAGAGCCTTTTCGATCAAACGCGATAACAACACGTCCTGCTCTGCGAGTGTTTGCCGCCAGCGACGTAACGCACGCTCACATGCCTCTGCTGCGTCGGAAATGGCAGTCGTGGAGGGGCGGCTAAGAGGGATCGTGTCTAACGTCGAGCTGTGCAGCACATCATGCCCGACATGCGCGTGTGCGCTGAGATCATTCATGTTTTGTTTCCTCTCTCTCTTCTGACGTGCGTTGAAACAAATCGTGAATGGTGTCGCTGGTGTGATCGTGTTTTTTTGTGTGTTGTTGTTGCTGTTGTATTTTGTATTTGTGTGCGGGTAGTCTAGAGCGTCTATGTTGTATGGCTAAAGTGTGTGTAAAGTGTCCAGGAGGACACGAGCTAAAATAGCGAAATCACACAAAAAAAAAGAGAGAGAGAGAGAGAGAAAATAAAGGGGTGAGGAAACCACAGCACACAGTTGGCTTACTTTTAATTTTGTTTCGCTCACCTTCATGATAATATAAAACCAAAGAAAGAAAGGGAAAAAGATCGGGTGGGGGGAGGAGTGTAATGAATAACAGTGTTTAGTGAATAGTGTTCAACTACGAGCACATTTGCTCTTCCTCAAGTTTGACTGTTGATTCATTGAATGTGTCCTATCTCTGTGTCTCTCTCTTTCTATCTATCTATCTCTCTCTTGGTGCATCACAAATGCGATATCCCCACTTGTTGATGACGCAAACAAGCAAGATTGATGGAAAGAGAGAGAACAAAAAAAAAAGGAGGCGGAGCGCGCAAGGAGAGAGAGAGAGTCATTCGTCTCTCTGACGCTCAAAAGACACGTGTGTCAGCGCGAGGAAGTCGAAAGGCAACTTCAGCAGAATAAGAAGACGCTGCGACGCACTCTTTTTTTTTTTTTCTCTCTTCTTTTCAAGAGCGACGCGCAGCCTCCGGAGGCCTTAAGCTCAGAAGTACATCCTTTCTTCACGCGTTTACTGTTGCTTTTGTTGTGTTCTCACGGGTTTTTTTTTGTTCTTGGATCAATCAAACGAGGTGCAAGCGGCGAGTGACTACAAAAAAAAAAACGAAGGGACGGACAACGAAGAGAAAGAAATTGAAAAGGGGGAGAAAGAAAGAGAAACCTTCTCTACCTCCTTTTTTTTTTTTGTTCGCTGTCTCTTCGACATTGATGTTGCTGCAGATAGCTTACTTCTCGCTCTGAGCCACCTTGGCCTTGAGCTCCTGAATCTCGAGCATCAGCTTCTCCGCGCGGATGGCATCCCTCTGATGCGCGAACCAGTACTCGTACTCCACGTCCATCACACCGTTCTTCAGCGACTCCGCGCTGAGCTGCGCCGTCATGCGGCCGCCCATGTTGTCATCCTGAATGCTCTCTAAGTTTGCCAGTGCTTGTCGGCGATTCATGCGCTCCACCTCGTTGTAGTATTTGATTGCCTTTTGGCGCAGCTCAACGTGTGGGCCATCGCGCTGACGCTCAAAGTACTCGGAGAGCTGGTAACGCATCGGCCACACCAGAATAACAGCGATGGCGATCATCATGGGTCCGTAGGAACTCGGTGCAGAGGCCATGAAGCCCAGCGGGCTGAACCACGGGCGTTGTGCATAGCGAACCATCTTTCTGGTGTTGAGAGGTTGCAGGAAAGAGAGAACTGTGTGTGTGTGTGTGCTAAAACGCAGGAATAAGTGATTCGATGCCTAGAAGACTACTAATGGTGATGACGCAAGGTTGATGAGCAACACACCGGGTTGGCACTTGCAAAAGTGACAAAATTGAAAGAGAGAGAGAGGAGTATCTGCGCTAAAAAAAAAAAACTAATTCGGAAGAAGCGCGCTACCTAAATGCTAATACTGCTTACTTCGTGCGTCTTGTTGTTCTTCTGTTTCCTTCTTTTGAAGCGTACTGCGAGAAGAGCGAGAAATGAAAGAAGAAAGAGGTGCGAGTAGGAGAGAAAAAAAAAGGGGAGAGAGAGAGTTGTGTGTGTGTGTGACAGTATCAGTGAAGCAGCAAAATCGAATTAATATCATCCCACGTGTACATGCATGGATAGGCGAAAAAAAAAAAGATTACAAGGCAAGAGCCTCCATGGCAGGTCTTTCTCTCACTCTCACTATATATATATATATATATCCCATTGTCTGTTTGGCCTTTTTGTGTGTGCCTATTTTTTGTCAAAAACAATCACGGCGCACGCATCTTTGAACCAGCAGAAAAAGGGGAGAATGTAAGCAGTAGCTAAACCGCCAGTACAGTCGACAGCGCCGCTGTTCAAGGAAAGCACAGACAGTTGTAGAAGAAGGGGGGGGCACCAAGCCTGAAAACGTGCCGATAGCTGTATCAGATTCTCTCTCTCTCTGTCCGTCTTGCATCAATGACTGAGGGCCAGCTGGTGTGCCAAGAAGAACACAGAGAGAGAGGTGATAACAGAACGTTTGTGAGCTTGTTGGTTGGTTTTGGTATTTATTCATCTTTGTTTTGGTTGAGACTGTTCCTTCACTATTCTTCTCATGTTCATGTGTCTTTTTCGTGTCGTGTCGGCTGTCAATGCCGAGAGAAAAAAAAAAGGGGGAAAGATGAAAATGGAAAAGAACGGAGAGGAACACCAGGATAGAAGGTGTTTCTATACATCCACAGGCTTCGCAGCTTGTCAGTCAAAAGGAAAAAAGGGGAAAACAAATAAAGAACAGAAAGCGCACAATAAAAACGCCAACAAAAAAAAAACAGAAACATCCAAAAACGACAACTAATCAAGCATAAGGTGGCAACGATCAGAGAGAGAAATAAATAAATAAAAAAGGGAGTATGTTCTAACAAAAAAAAAAGGGGGAGGTCATAGCGCACATCAATCCAATACTTCGCTCTTCCTTTCTTTCTCGGATTCTTTTTTTTTTCTTTTTCTTGTCCTGCATCTACAACTTGAAGTCGGGAGAGGCCGTGTCATCACACCACGGGCAGCGCTTCGCGACCACCACCAGCTTGTTCCAGTCCGCCTGATTCGCTGGACGTTGGCAGCTCACGCACCGCGTGAGGCCACCGCCCACGATAGGGTATCCGGTGACAGCACACTCCGGGTACGTGTTTCCAGACTTGGGGGCCTTCAAGGAGCCTTCGAACATCGGCTCCTGGGTCTGCGGGTCCTTGATGGTGGGCAGCGTGCGCTGCACTGTCTTTTCAATCGATGTGGTGAGCACCCAGCTGTTCACCTCCTCCATCTTCGACTTGGGTACGGTAAGATTTCTCGGCAGGTGATACACACGCGGAAAGTCGGTCGTGTCAAAATCGGTATTCTCGATGTTCTGCGCCTCGTAGTCGCCATCCTCGATGTGCTCGGCGATGTCGAGGGTGCGGTTGAGGTACAGGAACGCAATATCCTCCATCTCCTTCATGCCTTCCGCCACCGCCGTCTTGGCGGCCATGCCGGCGTCGTAGAAGGCCTTGTCGGGCGCGATGTGAGGGATCCAGCGAGGCAGACCAAGCATGAGCTTCACGGCAAACTCTGGCAAGTTGTACTCGCGGCGCATCTTGCGGTACTCGTGGTAGGCGTGCACGGCGTGCATCAAGGCGTTGGCCTTGGCGACGTCCTCGGGTTTCTGGCCAGAGCGTGACATGCTTTCAGATACCTTGATGATCATCGTGTGCACGGCGGACACATCCAGCTCGTCGCAAGGCAGCAGGAGAATGACCTTTTGGCACATCTCCATCCAAGTTGGATAGAAACGGAAGTCGTCGTAGTCGATCGGGTTCTTCTCCAGCACCTCGATCGCCTTGAGCGCCGCATCATCACGCAGGTGCTGCTGAATCCAGAGGGAGGTCACGTACTTGTGGTCCTCCTCGGAGCGGCCACGCGCCATGCGAATGGCATCCTCAAAGTTGCCCTTATCGATGTAGGCCTTCATGGCCGCCTCAGGATCCATCTCCTCCACCACCTTGGCATCCTTCATGTTACCACCCTCGATGCTGTCCTGGACAATCGCGCGCTTCACGTAGTCCTCCAGTTCGGGGCTGATGCGCTTGGCGAGGGCCTCGGCCATGTCGAACTTCTTACCCTGCACGTACATGTTGATCGCACCCTTGTAGTCCTCGCAGTCCTCCAGGCACTTGCCGGCTTCGACGTAGCGCTGGTTCTCGCGAAGACGCGCGGTGACTTGCTTGAGCACATCCTTGAGCGCATTGCGTGCGTGCTTCTGCGCGACCTTGACCGCGCGCACCCAGATGTTGGCGAGCTGGTTCATGTCCGGCACCACATCTACCGTCGCACCAAGGTAGGTGTCGATGGCGAGCTGGTACTCTCCGCTCTCCTCCAACACCGCGCCGGCCTTCTGCGGGTCGTTCGACTGGAGGGCGATGCGCTTGGCGACCTCGCCTTGCATCTCCGGGCAGTGCTCCTTCGCCACCCGCTGCGCATCGCTGTACATGCGTGCATCCATGAACAGCTTGAGCAGGCTCTCCGGCGCACCTGCGCGGAGGAACAAGGATTCCGCCTCTTGGTAGTTGCCCTGCTGGAATGCTGTGCGGCCGTGTGCGCTGCAAATGTTGGGAATCGCGGAAGGGTCGTAGCTCTCGGCAACGCGCATGGCATCGGAGAACTCGTGCTGGTGCACGTACATGTCGATGGCTTCACGAGGCTTGCCAGATTTGATAAAGGCGTCTTCAGCCATGCGAAAGTCGCCCATGTCCTCGTAGTGCATGGCATACTTGAGGTACACATAAGGTACCTTCGCCGGCATCGCCGTCTGCGCCCACTGTAAGGCAAGGTCGAACTTCTGCGCCTCCAGCGCGGCGTCGATGCCGCTGTCGAGGAGACTAAACTTGCCCAAGAGACGCACGCCCTCCTCCGCATCGATCACCATCGCGCGGGACAGCACCACCTGCTTCGACGCGTTGGCACCGCCGTGCACCTTGGCGACACGCACGGCGTCGTCCCACATATCGAGCTCGCGGTACATGTTCACCGCCCGCCCCCAATCCTTGCCCGCCACGTACTGCGCCTCCGCTGCCTTGTAGTTCTTCTCCTTCTCGAACTGCATGCCGAGGGAGACGTGGGTCTTGAGGAGAAACTCAGGGTGGTATGCTTGCACGAGACGGATCATGTTGGTGTAGTCACGTGTGCGCTTGTACATGACAATGGCTTTATCCACTTCGTTGATCTTGACGTAGATGCGCTCGGCACCGGCGTAGTCGCCCTTGGCCTCGAGCTGCTGCGCTTGGGACACGAAAAGGTTCACAAGCTCCTCTGGCTTCAGATGGCGCTGGGCGACGCGGTACATGTGGTCTGGCATGCCGGCACGACTGTACATCTCCACCGCATCGTTGATGGCATTCGCGTGGATGTAGTACTTCTCCGCCTCGGCGTACTCGTGAATCGTCTCATAATGACGTGCGATCGTCTTGAAGTAGGTGGCGACGGCGGGGTCCGCCTCGGGGGTCATGTTCTGTGTTTCTAGAATCTCCGACGCCTTGTTCCACTGGCGCGAACTAATCGCGGCCTTGACAGCCTTGCTGTAGTTACCCGCCTCCGCGTAGTGGTTGATGGCGAGATCCACCTGCTTCTGCGAGACGAGGTAGTCTCCCCAGGCCTCCTCCAAGCGCGCGACACGTTGGGGGTTGACACGCTTGGCGTACTCCACCGCGCGGCCAAAGACACGTCCGCGGACGTACGCCTCCAGCGCCCGGTCCTCCATGCGGAGCTTCTCAAAGAAGTCACCAGCCTTCTCGAAGACTTGTGCCTTGAAGAGGGCGGCGGCGACGGCTTCGAGCAGCTGCTGCTCTGGCTTCATGTTGTTGACCGTGATCACGTTCGCCGCACGGGCAGGCGTGCCACCACGCAGGTACAAGTTAATGGCGTCCATGTGTTTGCCCTCCTTCTCCTTCACCTCACCTGCCTTTTCGAACTGTCGTGTCTCCATCAGCCAGCTGAAGTAGCGTGCACGGCGGTTCGGCAAGTCATCGAGGCCGCGCTGCTCTGCGATGGTGATGCTCTCATCGAAGCGGCCCATCTCCTCCCACATCTGAATCGCCTCCGCCACCTTGCCGTTCTCCAAATAGACCTGCTCCGCTCGCTTGAACTCCTTGTTGAGAATGTAGAGCTCCGCACGCACGGTGTAGTGATCGTAGCCGTCGGTGGCGCCATTGGCCTCGCGTGAGGCCTTGGAGGCGAGCGCGTTGAGCCGGCGCAGTGCCTTGACCTTCGCCACATCACCCATCGCCGCGAAGCAGCGCTCCGCGATCGGCAGCCGCATCTCCTTCAGGGCGACGGTGGACAGCGAGGACCACATCGCCTCCGTCTCCGGGGTCAGTGAGATGCGATCGAGCAAGTCGCATGCACGGTCGTACTGACGCTCCTCCATGGTGGTGCCGAACTCGATGAGGGCCTCATCCAGGCCGTAGGCGACCGTGTTGATGCCCTCGTCGACGATCACCTCCGTCTTGCCTTTGCCACGCTCGATGCCTTCGACCTCGCCGCGGATGGGTACGATTGTGACGCGGTCAGGGCTCTCAATGCTGTACCAGACGCACAGCTCAAGCCTATTCTGAGCCACGACGACATCGCTGCCGGGTACCCACTGCACGTAGGTGCAGTAGTTGAGCAAGGTCGTGCGCTGCTGTGTGGGAATATCGTAGAGAAAGAGCTGGTGCTGCTTGTCGCGAAAGAGCAGCTTGGACGCGCGGTAGTCGAGCTCAAGCCAGTCAATGCGAACATTGTGCGAGATGCGGGCGATGGAGACGCCGCTGATGAAGTCATCAACTTGAATGGTTTGGCGGTCAATGAGAAAGGCCAGCACACGCTTCGGTGGGTCAGCAGCTGCAGAGACAGCAGCAGCGTCCTGCGTCGCCGCACCCTCGTCCTCTTGAGGGGGGTTGTGCACACGGACGGAGATGCGGTGTGCATTGCGCTCCTCCGTGCGGCAGGTGCCGAGCAGCGTGTTCTGGCCGTACTCAATCAGGCACAGCTCGCCCGCGGTGAACACCATGCACACCTCGGGGCTGTCGAAGACGAACTTCTCCTTCCCGGTGAGCTGCCATGGCACCTCGCTCAGCTTGCACGAGACGAGATCACCGACGAGCAGGGTGGTGGAGGTGTGGGCGACGAGGTAGCGATCCTTGTACACATTCACACTCTGCACCTCGTTGCCTTGGTTGGAGCGGAGGACGATGCGGGTGCCCGTGGCGAGACGCTTCACAATAACCTGGTTGTAGCTCACGTAGGTGAATTCAAACGCACCGCGCAGACGATACCGCTTCAGGCATGCGTCAAACAAATCCACAGCACCCGTCACCGTGCCCGTCACGAGACGGCTGCCATCCTGCTTCCACCCGACCTGGGAGAAGCTCACCGCGTTGCCGATGTGCAGCACAACACCGTCCTCCCACTTGCGTGAGCGGATGTTGAAGTCGAACACGCGCAGTAAATCACGCGAGGCCACGACGATGGACTGACCGCTGGGGTTAAAGCCGCCAGCCGTGAAGGCGCCCTCCTCCTTGATGGGGAAGTCGAAGGTCTGAACTTTCTGGCCGTTCTGAGGGTTGTAGAAGGTCACCAAGCAGTCCGCGCCGGCCGCACACAGGTGCTCACCCCAGGAGAGAAGAGTAGGTGGGCAGCTGTGCATGAACAGCTTCTTCGCTCCAGACGACTCGCTGGCACCTTCGTCGGCTTCAAACACGTAGACAAACACGGCGCCGTCGATGTGACCGCACACCAGCTTGTTCGACTCTCGATTGCAGCTCATCGACATGACCGCGTGATCGTGCGAGTACAGTGTTTGCGACTTGTTTGACTTGATCAAGCCCACCTTCACCTTGCCATCTGAGAGACCAAACGCGATGAGCTCGACGCCCTGCGAGGATGTGTTGGGCCACGTCACGCACGTGACGGACGCGCTTTGGGGGAACTTGTTGCAAATGGACTTCTTCTCACCCCACTCGAGACCGATGCGGTAGATGGAGATGATGCTGTCAGACTGCGCCACGGCAATACGGGTGCTATCGGGGGAGAAGGCGAGGCCTGTGATGGAGTAGTTCTTGTGGCCCTTGCCGTCCGAGGACTTGGTGGGGAACTTGTCACGTCGCTCGCCGGTCTCGTCGAAGAGTTGTACATGAAGATTTGGGTCTGCGACAGCGAGACGCTTGTTGTTCGCAGACCACGCGATCGCCTCCACGCGGGCAATGCCCATCTGGCCCGGGATCAACGACTTGCAGTACTTGACCTGCATGTTGCTTTTTCTTTTGCCTGTTATGCTATGTGATGCTGCTGCTGTGTTCTTTCGAGTCAGAATATGCCACGAGAGAAAGGGAGAGAGAGACAAAAAACGAAAAGGGGGGGAAGAAGAAGTATGTACACGGCAGAAAGTGTGTGACGTCACTCTAATAGAGAAAGAGGGGAAAGACGGAGGAGTTCTATCTCAGAAATAAATAAAAAACGGTGTTTGTGTTTGTGTGTGCGTAAAGCAAACCCTAGATATGGCCGATTCCTTTTTGTCTTTCCTCGTTTTTTTTTTTCCACTACGAAGCCTCGATTTCTTATTTTTTTCTTTCTGTTATATTCTCTGGTGTTTATTGGCGTTGTTCGGTGATATCATGTGAAGAACACGAAAAAAAAAAATGTGTCGAGGAGGGAAGCGGACGGGGAGGAAGGTTGTGCGTGGAGTGAAGAGGCGAAAGTTTTCAGAATGAGATATGGTGCACACGAGTGTGTGTGTGAAAGCCTGTGCTACGCATGCACTTGAGTGACCATCAGTGCATCTATGACGACAGTTCGAGGGAGGCCTGAAGGTTTCTCGCACGTAGTGCCATACTAACAGCTCTGTTTTGTCTTTCTGTCTTTTTTTTTTTTGTTTGTTTTGAGGAATACTTGTCGGCTCAATCTTAGGATTGGTTACTTGTGAAAATGGGTGTGTGACTGTGATGAGGCAATGTGAAAGACGCGAGATGACACGATTTGTGTGTTTCGTGCCGTCTGTCCTTTTTTTTTTTCCTTTCTTTCTTTCTGTATTGCTTTCTGTTGTGTGCGTGTGTTGATTACACAGAGAACGTCTCTTCAGTCGTCTCTTCGTTTTCTTCGTCATCATGGCTAGAGGCGACCTGCTGCAAAACATCCTCCACATCCGTGTCGTCTGCCAGCTTCTCCGCCTCCAAGCTGCGCATCAAGGCGTGGCGAAGCGCACTGATAGGCACCTCTTCATCCGGCCTATCGAGTGAGAAGACAGCGGCCTGGGCTGGCAGCACAACCTCGCCCGTCGTACGACGACGCCGCGCGCCACTCCAGAACAGCAGGGCAGAATAAAAATCCCGATCAAGACAACTGCGGCGCACGGCAAAGGCGAGCGTTTGCGCATCTGTGGCACGACTGCGTGTCGCAACGTTGAAGAGAACACGCTTGCCCTCACGGGCTGTGGTACTGGCCTCGTCCTTCTCCGCTGACAGATTGCTGTCGCTCGAGATGTCTTCTGTGTCGTCTTGCCCGTCCTCTGTCTGTGGCGTGTTCTCCGTGGTACGTGCCTTGCGCACATGACGGCGCCGTGGTCGGTGTCGCAGCTCACGGCGTGCCAAGATCAGCTGAGGAAACGGCTCTGTCACGTCAAGCTCGGAGTCGTCGTGGAGCGCGTCTTCACCGCCCCCACCACTGCACACGCCTTCTATCCAGCGAATCTGCGGCATCTGGGCATCCGGCACCGCTAGCAGCACCACCGATAACAATCTCTGAAGCCACCACTCGCGGCCGTAGTGGAGAAGCAGCTCCGTGCCTTCCTCGAGATCCATCAGCGGCACCAACGTGACAAGGCCGGTAGCGTCCTCCACATGCACCTCCGCATTGGCTTTTTGGGTAGCCGTACGGTAGAGAGCCTCGCTGAGAGCGTAGAGCTGCTGCTGTGTCATGTCCGTAGAGGCGGTTTGGGGGCTCTCCTCCGGTGCGGATGCCCTCTGCGTGGGCGTCGCCGTCATGGACTGTTGAAAGGCCGTCTTGTCCTCTTCTGAGGCTTCACGCGGTGGTGTGCGCAGGCGGCCTTCTAGGGCCTCAGAGAGAAACTGCGCGTGGTCCTCGGCACGGATGGCGTCAGTGTCTTGATACAGCTTCATGCGCAGGCGGTGGTCGGACCAGTAGCGCGGGTCCGCCACGTTTTCGGTCGGTGGCAGTGGCCAGTAAACGGCGTCGTTGAGGTGAAAGAGATGGGCTTCTGGGATAAGCGGGGGCGATGGAGAGCGGCGCGGGCGCGGTAAACGTGTGCTCTCCTTATCAACGCTTGTCGTAGCCGCATCACCAGCAGCAGCCCTAATCGTCTCATCGGCCTCGTCGTCATCGTTCTTGACAGTAGCCCCTTCACCCGCCGTGCCACCGTCGTCATCATCGTCATCATCGTCTTCTTCTTCTTGACCGTCAGTCCCCTGCTCTGCAGCGCCCGTCGCCTCTGCTGCATCCAAGGCCGCCAGGGCCGCCTCCTCCTCCACGATGGCTTTGCCCAGTGAAACGAGTTCTTCTTCTGAGAGCTCGTCGGAATCTGCCTTGGCCAACGACTCGTACGCACGACGTCGCATCTCTATCCGGCAAGCCTCTTTGCTCTGCGCCGCCGACTGAGCGGAGGTCGTGGAGGCCACGGAAGAGGAAGAAGAGGAAGACGGCGCGTAGCGATGGTGGTGTAAGCCCTGCCAGCGTGCGAGTCCGTCCGGGTCGGGTAGCGGCACGGCACCACTTGGGGCGAGCAAGTACCAGCCGCCCGGCGTGGCAACGTTCAGAAACGTATCCTGAGAGAAACTGTGACGGAGGGCGAGAAAACGACGAAGAGAGATGGTGCGGCGAGGGGCTAAAGCGAGATTGCACACGTACGGCGGTGCAGGGACAGCTTGCTTCGTGTCATGATTCGCCGTAGCGGCGCTCTCTGTGGCACTCGAGTCGGAAGAGGAGGGGGTGGAAGATGCGCGTGAACCACCACCCTCACGTTCAGCACGCGATGCTTTATTCGCCTCGGTCGATGTTGTGCTCGCACGAGGGAGAATCTCAACCGGCGTGAACTTTTTCAAGCTTGTTGTCAGAAAAACGCCTTGGCAGCCGGGCACGTGACGGCTGGGAGCGAGCTTGGTGACCACACCCTCCGGGGGTCGGCGCGATGAGAGAAAGACGCGCGTCGGTGCCAACAGCACTCGCATGACGCCAGGAGAGTGTGTATGTATGTATGTACTGCTTCGCAAAAGATTGGGAGAAAAGCAAACGGTGACCCAATCGAGGCTGAGACGAGAGAGAGAAATGTGGAGAAAAAAGGGGGAAAGAAAAGAAGGGATGAAGATGCGTGTGATATTGTTTTTGGCATTCTCACTCTGACAGCTGCGGCGGAAATCAAAGGCTGAAGGATGAAAGAGACCTCCGAGAGTAGTGAGAGAACCCCCTTTTCAGCTTTTTTTTTCTTGTCGTGCCAGGGTAGACAAGTGGTGGTAGACTGGGCTTTCTGTCTTTCATTGTACGCCGTGGCGCACAAGGTGCTGTCGGTTGGTGATAGGCAGAATAAAAAAATTAAGCGGCATACATGTGCAAAAAAAAAAACTCGCTTTTTTCTTTTCTTCATCCTCTTTCGATCATTTGTTTCGTATTGGTGTATTGTCTACCGTCAGTAATGTCTTCATGTAAATATGCTCCCTCCACATTCGGCCAGCAAAGGGCTTTTCGCTCGCACGTCTAGGTGTACTTCATAGAAGGAGAGCAAATATAAGTGAGAATCGCTACCTAGAAGGCGAGCAAGCGATCCGTTTCTAAATGGGATAACTCAAGGTGAGGTGCAACAACAAAAAAACGAGGGGGCATCATAAAGTGAGTTTGAGTGAATGAGTGAATGCGCGTGGGACTCAAATTCGACACCATCTCATTTCTATCGTTCTCCGACTCTCGCTCTCGCACACACACCATCGATGCATGCTTTTCACCGACTCACGCGACGATGCGTGGCTGAAGACGGAGCCATTGGTGTCAGCGGCGGGCGGCCCGCGCTCGCCCCCATCGACGACGCGGTGAACATGAGAGGATCCAGCGGCTCTACGCGACTTCCGCTTCCGTACGGCACCTCCGATGGCATGCGACTTGATGAGGCCACCAACAATGGTGCCAGAACGCGGCGAGGGAGGTTGGTGCGGCGCATCTTGTCCGCGTCCGCCGCGGTGACGCTCGTGAGGGAGGGGAAACTGGTGGAGTACCGTGATTCCTTCTCGTGTGCGAGGGCCTGCGCTTGCCGTGCCAGCTCAGAGGCACGCCTCGTCGCGTGCGTGGTGTTCTCGTCGCTGCGGTCAGCCTGTTTACTGCAATCGTGACGTTCATCGCTGTCGCCATCACTGTCAGAGGATGCGCTGTACGACCTGTACGAGCTCGAGTGCGATCGCTCTGTGTCTGGAGAAAGGTGCGGCGACGAGCCACCCACGTAGGGCTCACTCGAGTTGGAGAAGCGCTGAATCATGTGCTGCTCAAACTGCACAAAATTCTCTGTCGAGGCCGACTTGCGTGTGTCATCGGGGTGGTCGCAGCCCGCACCGATATCACCCCCGCGATGACGATGCGCGCGAGCAGAATGCTGATGATGGTGTGCGTGTGGCGCCTGGGCATCGCCGGTGCTCTTGTGCGTCACTTTGTGAGCCGCACTCGGTATGTCGTACTTGCGGGCGTGAGCGGGCACGGTGGGGTGCAAGAAAGGGTATGGATCATCCGAAGGACGATTAGAGAAATCGCGGGGGCGTGGCAAGAAGACGGCGTCCACCTCCGCGGCCGGCTGCCGGGAGCGGGCACGCGATGACTTGCGCGTGGAGCGACGCGATCCGCGTGTGAGGCGGCGCGAAGTGGCAGTCCCCGTCATGGTTGGTGGTGCTGCTGCGGTTGCTGGTGCGGCTGCTGTGGGTACATGGTATGGCGTCCAGCTGCTTCCATTCGTCACGTCCACGGCACCGCCGCGCGAAGATGGGCGACGCCGATGCGATTGGTTGCGCTTCTTTTGTGACTGTGACTTCCTCGATGACACAGGTCGCGTGGCAGACGCGCCCCCTCCTCTAGCGCCAGCACCGGTCGATGCTGTGCGGCGCTGCCGACGTCGACGTCGTGGTGCCGATGTGGCTCGGCTCAGATCTGGCGCGCCGTGCTGTCGTCGTCGTCGTGACATGTCGTCCTCATCCGCGGAGCCGTACGAGAGCTCGTGCGCGACGTAGCGAGGGGGGGCTAGCTGTGCACGGCGCGGAACGGCATCGGGCAGGTCGTCTACTGCGGCCTGCCCCGCTGTGTGCGCTACAGAGGCGGAAATATCGGTGCTCGGTGGGCGGCGGGCGGGCACGGTGTAAAGCCGTGGCGCTGGCAACGCCTTGTCGAGAGGCGTGTACACAGAAGACCCTCTCGTCTCCGTCTCTGCCGCGGTGCTGGTGGTGGCGGCATCGCGCTCCTGGCGGCGACGCAGCGCGGCGGCTCGTCTGGCAGCTGTCAGTCGCAATGGTCGCGACGACACACCCGAGAGCAGCCGTGGATCGCAGCGCGGCTTGCTCAGCCGGTCGAAGGTTGCCTTGTGTGCTTTTGGGGTCACGCTCACCGTGATGACACCGCCAAGCCTGTACAAGTTCGACGTGTCCGTGCGGTCTGGTGCGGCCAGGCGCGGCGCGTTGGGGGATGCGCTGGAGGCAGTGGTCATCAGAGCGGAGGTCGAGGCCGGTCGTGGTCCTACCCTGAGTGTCAACGCCTCCTCCATGTTCTGCATCGCGTCAGAGTCATCGCTGTCACTGCCGCTGTGCCCCTGCTTGAGTCCCGCGACGAAGTTAGTCTCCAGCGGGGGTGCCTCGCCTTCGGCCCGCACATACCACTCGTAGCGGTTGATCGGGATGGTTTGCTTGCGCAGTGTGTCCAGCAGACGTCGTGCTTTGGCACGCGCCACGACAGACGTGCTGATCTCATCCAGCGGCTTCGACTCCTTGTAGCGCGACTGAATCCGTGCGCTGTCCGGTCGCGGAGGTGCACTGCGACGGGCCGTCGAGGAGCCCGTCAGAGGTCGCGTCGCACCCGCTGGGGTGCCACGGACAACTGAGGCCGAGTTTACACGACGTGCCGAAGGCAAAAAGAGGCCATTCGTACTCGCGGAGGGAGAGGCACCAGTGTTGACGGCGTCGTCCTGCTGCCAGTTGAGCTCCTCCGCGAGCTGCGTGCGAGCAGAGGGCGGTCGTGCCACAGATCCACCAGAGGCTACAACAAGCGTGCGGCTGCTTCTCTCTGCCACGGTGCCTGCGTTCATGCCCAAGGCCCCGGCAGTAGTCCCCCGTACACGGTGTGTGACCTCCTCCTCCAGCGCCACGACCAGCGCGCGAAGGGCGGACTCGACAGTGCCGATGGCACGCAGGAACGCCAAAGCGGGTGCCCCGGCGAGTAGCTCCATCTCAGTCGGCGCCATTGCCGCGAGCACGAGGCACAACGTGGGTGGGGGGTCGTCGGGGATGTGGTAGACGCGTTGATACATACGATCATTCGTGAAGAAACCGCGCGCGACATCGTACGTGACCTGCCGCAGTTGATCCGTCAGAAGTGTGTAGAAGGGGCCGAAGAGAACGGCGCGATGACCGCTGGTACCTGTGGCGGCGAGTAGTGCGGAGAGGGACGCACCAGAGCCAAGGCTGCTGGTGAAGGCGGCCGTGTTGAGGGCACGAGACGGTGCGACAAATGCCAGTGTCGCCAACGCACGCGTGGCATCCTCGACGATGGGCTGCGGGGGCATCTTGCCATGATTGTGCAATCGCAGCGTGTGCTCCCAGCCGCCGATCGTCAGCTGAAGGGCGGTCGAACTGCTGCTGCGACGCGTACTTGAAGCGGTGTTGGTGTTCGTGTGGGTAAGGCTTTCTTCGTCTTCTACTTCGTCATTCGAGATTGTGCGCATAGGCACGGCACCGCTCAGCACGAACAGCTCCCGCGCTGCCTCTTCGGGAGACACAACGATGGATGCTCGGCGCGCGGGCACGTCCGTGCGAGGCACGTGATGCGTCGTCGTCTTCGTCGTCGTCGTTGTTGTCGTCCCTGCTGCAGATGTCTGCACGTCACTGGTGGGGAACAGCTGCCGCAGAAACGTGGTGCTGTCCGAGTTGTAATGATTCGCCGTGGTGTTTTCAATGCCAGACGGATCAGCTGTTTGTGCACTGCTGTTGCTGCTCACGTTGTTGGCCGAGTGCGGTATCCCGTTTGTCGTGGTCACTGTTGTCGTTGCGGTGGTCGTCTCGCCCTCATGCGCTGTGGTGGTCGCCCCTTGAATGCTGAACATGTCCGACGTCGCCCGCGGCGGGGCGGAGAGATCGAGGCTCATCGAGGTCTGCTTCTTCTTCTTTGCCGTCGCATCTACCTCATCCGGGCTGCCCTCCGTCACATCCTTCACGCTGTTGCTGTTCATCAGATCGAGACTGCTATAAGGAACTGGCTGGGGTGAGGCGGAGGGGGTCGCGTTTGACCGGTGTGTCAGGAGCCAGACGTGTTGCACAACGGCAAGCCACTCCTCCGGTGAGAGCACCATCATCTGAAGGTCAGACGCCTCCGCGGTAGAATGCCCCTGACGACTCGTCGAGGACAAGTACTCCATGGCAGAGAAAGAGGGCGGTGGTCGTAGATTGAGCAGTTGGAGTTGTTGCGGCACGTCCTCGACCGACACGCCATCTTTGGCGATGTACAGCTCAAGGGCCGGCTCTGCGAGTGGATTGCCTGTCAGGGCGTCCATGGTGAAGCCAGAAGGCTCATCGCACGAGTCCTCAGCAGCATGCCATTGTGTGTTGCTCGTCGGTGGCCGAGCGTCGTAGTTGCTCTCTTGCACGGCTGCCGCCGCGTCCTTCTCATCTGTAAAGCGTGAAGAGGAAGAGGAAGTGATGGAGGAAGAGAATTCCGAAGACGACGCGCTGCGGTTGCTAGCATCATATTCATTTGTCTCGGATTCATGGGGCGAGTTAATATCGTCGAACATGGCGTCTAAAAAGAAAAAGGAGGGGAGGAGGAGAAAAAAAACGAAATTGGAGTAGGAAAGTCACAAAAAGGTCACTAGACGAAAAAAAAAACGTGAATAAAAGAAAAATAAAAAGAGGACGACCAATTCACCAAACGGATAGGAGAGAACAGGAAAGAAAACGAATGTCTAGGGGGAGATAAAACAAACAAGAATGACTTCTTTACTTTCTCTCGCTACACAAGAGAAAAGAAAGAAAAAAGATATTCTCTCGGCACTGCGTGTGTGATACACAGGAGCACGCACAGTTAGTTCAGAAGCAAGCTCAGAAATAGGGAGGAGAAGGAAAAGAAGGTAAAGTGTTGTGCTGATGCCATTGAGCTCGTGAATTTGCAAAAAAAAAAATTGGAGGGGGTACGATGAAATCGACTCCGCGCTATCTCGTGTAAACTGTGTCACGGACATAAAGCGTTATTCGGCTAGGTCACATGAATCATGAAGAGTGCGGCAGACGTGGAGAGCGCGTGCGGATCTCTGAATAACCACAATATCCGAATGGGTTCATGATATATTTATATTTATTTATATTTATATATTGCTCGTGCTGACGCCTCATGTCGTTTCTTTTTTTATTATTTTATCAGTTTACCATGTGTTGATGAGGCTCAACCGACTGGTGAAGAGCCGCAACAGGGCATGTTTACTCGATACGTTTAGTATTACCTTCTCTTCTTCATTTTCATGTTCACTGTTCACCAAAAGGTTGGCGTGGCAGCAGTAGATTTCGGCGCCGTTTGGTTACAAGTTCTTCGCTACCTCCACATCACCTTCGCACGGCTCATCATCTTCGTCGTCACTGTCGGCGGCCTCGAGCAGCTCGCGAAGGTCCTTGCGTGTGGCGCCATCTGCACGCGCACGGTCCTCGAGCTTCTTCTCCTGCTTCTCTTCCTCCAGTGTTGGGGGAGACTCGACGCAGACAAACTCACGTCGCAGAACCACCACAATCGCGTCGTCTTGGCTCGATGTTTCTGTGTCTGCGGGTGGGACCTTGTGCACAACGGTGTTCTTCGATGTCGAGCCAGACAGGCTGTCGCTCGCGAGGGCAGCGGCGGTAGAGGCCTGGAGCGCACAGTCGCGTGAACAGACGTACACCGTCGCTGTAGAAAAGTCAACACCTTCATCACCGCGGCTCGCGGAGGTGTCAGCGGCTGGTTTGCCAGATGCACAGCTTGCGCTCGTCGTCGTGGGTGTGGTCTGTGGCGAGGCTGTTATCGTCGCCGTGGTGGCGGTGGTCTCCGCAGACGGGCCGCTCAAGTTATCTGCACTGGAGGGTTGACGCTCTCGTTTGGCAGCCTTGTGTGCTCGTTCAGCCACGTACTCGGAAACCCGTAGGTAGTACAGGCTGGTGGGCATGATCTGGATCTCGTGCACGAGGGCGGCGCCGCAGCTCGTGCACGCGGGTACACGGATCATACGCTTGACTTTATCCGGGTTCATGAAGAGGGGGCGCCGCTCACGTGGACGTGGCGACGAGACGGTAGTGGTGGTGGTGGTGTCAACAACAGCAGCAGCAGCGTCCACACCCTCACCCACGCCCTCCCCGCTACGCCGCTGGTGATACCGCAGCACCTGCGTCGGGGCACGCGCCACACGCGCCCGAAACTTTTCGTACAAGTAGTCCGACCGCTTGTCCTTGAGATCAACTGTTTCTTCAAGTTCTTTCAAATCCTTCTCTGTCATGTCACCACCGTCTCCCTCACAATCTTCTGCCATCGCACTAAGACGCGCCTCTGCCTTGGCGATCAGCTCCTTCTCCAAGTTGGTTGGCACGAAGACGGCCTTGTCCGGCTCGGCTTCAATGTACACGTGGCAAGGAGGGAAACAATGCGGCGGCAACGCCGTGGCGGGAAGAGGGCGTGTGCCGTCACTGGTGAGATCGTCGGTCTCTTCATCGTACTCGGCTTCGTCTGAGCCACCTTCATCCTCGCGGTTGACGTGCAGGCTGAATGAGACCCAGCTGCTCGAAGGCTGGCGTGCACAGCTGGAGGAGTTACAGGCGAAGACGTAGAGCATGCGATGATGTGGCATTGTGGGCGGCGCTGAGGGCAGAGGGCTGTACGCCTGGAGCAAGAGGAACATGGTGTGCCCACACACATTGCACGTCGTCCACTCTTCTATGCGCGCTCTTTGCTCGGCTGAGAGAGCGGGGAAGAACGTGGGCCGGCCGCCAATTTTAGTTTCTGAGGTGAGGGTGTCGATGCGCTGGGACATGTAGCCATCGTACAATCCCAAAAGAATAGCGCTCATGTGTGTGTGTGTGTGTTTGTGTATGTGTGTGATTGCCTCTCACAAGGAGGTCTTCAAATTCTCTGTATGTGTGTGTGTGTGTGCACGTTGGGTGCGCACAAAGAAAAAGCAGAAGAATCAGTAGAAACGGACGAATTCGAGAAGAGTGAATGCGAAAGAAGATTCTCTTGTGAGCCCAGAGCTCATGTAACGAAGAGGAGTTCCCAAAGACTTTGCGATTCCAGACAGTTTCACTCAGTAGATACGGAGCGGGTAACAAGACGGATTGGGCCGCAGCGTCAGCCTATTTCGTATGTCACGCGTGTTTCCATTTCGTTGGAGAGAGAGAGAGAGAGTGCAAACAGAATAAACGCGCTGATTGAGAACACGGTGTGACGGCGCCACCACCACATTCCGTTCTCTGGATTAGAGAATCGGTGTGGAGATGGACACCGTGTTCTAGTCAATCTGTACATTCATTCTCCAGTCTTTCTTTCTGCACGCGGCGTTCAGAAAGAGTTGACATGAGTGTGAGTGTGTGTGTGTGTGTTATTCGTGTCATGTTTCATACAATGTCTCCATCGCGCACATGCGGATGCGTAGCATACCTAGTGAAGAGAAACATACAGTTGAGTAAGGAAGAAGAAGAAACAAAGAAGAAGAAAAAGAATGAATTGTCACAATAATAAACTCTTTCTTGTTTTTTTTTTAACATACAGAAGAAGAAGAAAGAAGCTAACGATGATGTTGATGTTTCTTTTTTCTTTTTTTCATTTTTTCGATTTTTTTTCCGTGAAAGTAGCAAAGACAAAGCACCCACAAAGAAAAAAGAATGAAACAAATTGAAAAAGGGGGGTGAACTAAAGAGAAGGTATCGCAGAGAGAACGGCAGCACGGAAACTATCAGGAGTTAGTGGTCCTTGGTAGCCCCTCCTCGTCTTGTAGCCTCTCTGGGGGGGTCCTGTGTGTGTGTGTGTGTGTGTGTGCAGCGCACATACCAAGGCTAAAAGTGAGGCGTGCGTCTGTTCATTGTCTTCCTTCGAGAGAATCTGATTCTCTCTCTGTCCTCTTGGTCACGGCTTGGCATGTTTCTTCCTGCTGATCGTCCTTGTTTTGATTCGATTCGTCTTCAAACGCCCTTTTCTTGCTTTCAAAATGTACTTATTCATGGGGTAATGGTGTGAGAGAATAAGAGCATGCACATGCTCTTTTTTTGTGCTCTATATTTTTTATTATTGTTATTTTCGCACTGGCGTGTGTGTGTCCAGATTGCTATTCACAGCTCAGCTACACTCTTCCCGCTTCAGTGCCACACACACACACAGAGCCGATGTCACTTTAACGGGGAACGGCAAACAGCACGCCGTTGACGACAAAGGTCACGATGGCCTCGGCCATGGTGAGGGGGAAGAAGAGAAAGTTGAGAGGAAATGGCAGACCAGCGGAGTGCGTGGATTGGAACAGGAAGCCCAGGCCAGCCACAACCGCGAGCAGCACCTCAGCCTTGCGGCTCTGCATCGTCAGGCCCTCCTCGAGCAGCCCGCGCTCAGAAGCGACGGAGATGGCGTTCGAGACGAAAAGGTCAGCACCGCGCATGCAGCAGTGCAGCATCGTGATGTAGCGGCTGAAGAGCATCGCAATAGCAACGCCGAGGCAGACAAAGATAACACGTGCCACAGTCGGGGCCCATTTCTTGTGCTGCTCGGGCAGGTTCTCGTTCAGGACCTTCTCCAGAGGCAGGTGCTGCTTCGCAAAATCAGCAATGGAAAGACCGTAGGTGAACGCACGGGCGAGGCGCACGCGCAGAGCGGCAATCACAGCCATCATCGCCGCAGCAATTGATTTCGCTGCGGACGTCACTTCGTTCATGTCCATGGACTTCACAAGAAGTGTTAGCTTGTGTGTCAAAAGATCGCTCTTCTCCATCTGCTGAACATCTGGAATGCCATCGTTGTTCGCATCCACGTTGTTGTCCTTCTTGCTCTGCTCGTAGGCCACCTCGTAGTTACGCTTGAGAACAGCGAAGTTCGCCTTGAGATCATCCCAGCAGGTCACACGCACCGTCGCGGCGACGGTTAAGATCATGGTAAAGTAGCCACCAAAGAAGCACAGCGCGAGGCCAATGAGCATGGGCACCAGGGCATCCAGCTTCATGGCGTGGGCCTTCTCGAGCATGCCACCACCAAAAGCGGCGAGCTTGTCCAGCACGGGAGAGGCCTTGTCCAGCAGCTCACCAACCTTCTTCGCGACCTTCTCAGCGGCTTGGAACTGGGACTTGTACTGGGGGTATTTCTCCTGCATCAGTTGAAAAAACTCTACGGATGTCTTCTCCTCGCTTTCGGGGTTGAAGAACCCACGGGCCTTGTTCTCAGCAGACATGTTTTCTTTGATTCTACTTGAAACGTGAAAGATGAGAGGGAATATTTTGTTTTTTCCAAAGGGGAAAACTATGTGTGTGTGTGTGTTGTTTGTTTTGTTCGCTCTTGTGTGCAATAAAAGCGTGTTTGCAAAAATGGCGATAAATGGTGAGTGCGTTCGCTTGAAAAAAAAATGAGAAGTGTCGTGTCGTTGAAGAAGAGAAAGAGAGTGTATGTTCAAGACAGAAGAAGAAGAGTGGCAGGTGGTCACAGAAAGAACATCAGAAACAAGACAAACGCGCCCTAGGCAGCAAGGCAACACGGCGTGCTGTTTTTTTTTTTTCAAGAACAAAGGCATGCGCCATACATGGACAGCGAGTGGGAGAGACAACTGGACGGTGGTGAGACGTAAATCACGCGACCGTCCAAAGAGAGGTTTCTGCGCCAACTTTTGGGTCACGTATGTCTGTTTGTTGTTGATATCGTCTGCTGCATTCTCACAAAGTCGCCCCTGTGTGTGTTTGCGTGTGTGTTTGTGGATCTCCGTTCTGCTCCGTTGGTTTTGACTTTTGTTTCTTTGCATCGCGTGTGCAGCAACAACAGTAACCGCAGCGTGTTGTTCATGTATTTCCCAAATCGGCAAGTAAGGCGGGCACGACATGTAAACCCATGCGAGACGGGATGAACAGATGCGGAGAAGCGAAACAAAGAAAAAGATGGATGGAGAAGGGAAAAAGAAGAAAACGAGATTTGAAATCTATAGAGGTGCTCGACGCCCATGGCCACAATGCAATGAGAGGAAAATCAAAAAGAGATGAGTATGAGACGTCGTTCTAGGCAGTGATGATACTGCCCTGAGCACCAAGCGTGACCGGATTAGGCGCTGGGGGTGGCCTTGCGGGCGCTCTTCTTGGAGCCCTTCTTCTTGGCGATGGCCTTGTTCATGCTGGGCATCACGCCACCGCGGGACACGGTCACGTTCTTCAGCAGGCTGCCGAGGTCGTCGTCGTGGCGCACAGCCATCGTCACCGTGCGGGGGTTCAGACGGCGGGGCTTCTTGCTGCTCTGGGCGGCGGCCTTCACGGAGAGCTCAAGGAGCTCAGCGGTCAGGTACTCGAGCACGGCAGCCATGTACACGGCGCCGGAGGCACCAACACGGCGGGCGTACTGGCCGCGCTTCAGCATGGAGCCGACACGGCCCACGGGGAAGATCAGACCGGCCTTGGCGGAGCGGGAGCCAGACTTGCGGGAAGCCTTCTTAGCGCTGCGGGGGGTAGCCATGGTGGAGAGCGAGAGAGTGTGTGTGAAGTTGCGAAAGAGCGAAGGGCTGGTGCAGGTAATACGCGGGGCAATGAAAAACGTGATAGAATAGAACAAGAAGAGAACAGAAGGGGAGAGCCAAGATAGCGTGTTTGTGGATCAAGTACAATGCAGAGTTGAGTAAGAGACAAAAAATAGAGAGGGTGATAGAGCGTCGCCAGCCGCACGCAGCCGACAGACGACCACTCTATCACCACACACACGCGCACAACACAAAGCAACAAAGTCGCCTTCAACGGTGTTGAGACACGCAGCAAGAGAGCGATGACAGAGTAGCATCACGCCGCCCACGGCAGCTGAGAAGATCGTCTTCAGCGTGGCGCCGTACCTGGCCAATCTGAATCGGCAGGAGCGGCCCACAGTTGACGTTGGAAAAGGCTCATTTCAGAGTGTACCTGCACTCGTGGCTCATCTTCGTTCTGTGTTTTTTTTTATCTTGTTTTTTGTTCGCACGAGGCTACAATTGAAGCCGCGTGCGTGTTCGAACTAGCCACGAAGCGTGGTCGGTGTCAACAAAGAAAAACAGGAGAGGTGGAGGAAAAAAAAAGTGGATCTATGGAACTGGCGAGCAAGGTGGCCGCAGACGCCAGTCACACGTCATGAAACGACGCAGGGGGGCGATGAGGCCCTCGCGGCGCCGCACTACGTGACCGGATTAGGCGCTGGGGGTGGCCTTGCGGGCGCTCTTCTTGGAGCCCTTCTTCTTGGCGATGGCCTTGTTCATGCTGGGCATCACGCCACCGCGGGACACGGTCACGTTCTTCAGCAGGCTGCCGAGGTCGTCGTCGTGGCGCACAGCCATCGTCACCGTGCGGGGGTTCAGACGGCGGGGCTTCTTGCTGCTCTGAGCGGCGGCCTTCACGGAGAGCTCAAGGAGCTCAGCGGTCAGGTACTCGAGCACGGCCGCCATGTACACGGCGCCGGAGGCACCAACACGGCGGGCGTACTGGCCGCGCTTCAGCATGGAGCCGACACGGCCCACGGGGAAGATCAGACCGGCCTTGGCGGAGCGGGAGCCAGACTTGCGGGAAGCCTTCTTAGCGCTGCGGGGGGTAGCCATGGTGGAGAGCGAGAGGGTGTGTGTGAAGTTGCGAAAGAGCGAAGGGCTGGTGAAGGTAATACGCGGGGCAATGAAAAACGTGATAGAATAGAACAAGAAGAGAAAAGAAGGGGAGAGCCAAGATAGCGTGTTTGTGGATCAAGTACAATGAGAGTAGAGTAAGAGACGAAGAAAATAGAGGGGGTGACAGAGCGTCGCCAGCCGCACGCAGCCGACAGACGACCACTCTATCACCACGCACACGCGCACCACACAAAGCAACGCAGTCGCCTTCAACGGTGTTGAGACACGCAGCCAGAGAGCCATGACAGTGTAGCACCACGCCGCCCACGGTAGCTGAGAAGATCGTCTTCAGCGTGGCGCCGTACCTGGTCAATTGGATCGACAGCAGGGGTCCACAGTTAACGTGGAAAACGCTCACTTCACAGTGTACCTACACTCGTGGCTCACATTCTTTCTTTTATTTTTTTCTTGTTTGCTTTTCTGTTCACACGAGGCCACAATTGCAGCCGCGTGCGTGTTCGAACTAGCCACGAAGCGTGGTCGGTGTCAACAAAGAAAAACAGGAGAGGTGGAGGAAAAAAAAAGTGGATCTATGGAACTGGCGAGCAAGGTGGCCGCAGACGCCAGTCACACGTCATGAAACGACGCAGGGGGGCGATGAGG